>CM055911.1:50343418-50648418 GCA_029582155.1 Panopea generosa
ACATCAAGCTTCCAAATAATCTTAAATATGTTATTTTTGTGATAAGAAACTTATTGTTACAACATGTGCATCATAGAAAATAATAGTGTTAGGCGTTAAAAAGTGAATTGTACACATCTAGTGTCAGTGATGACCTTTTCAAAGCTTAATATTAAGGTGGTAAGCTTGAACTTATAAAATAAACTTTTCAATTGTTCGATTTTGGTAAATTTTTGGTATGATTTCCAGCAATATAGGCTAAGAAAAAGAACAGTTAAGAAACATTCTGAAATTCCGTCTAATTTGACCTAAAATAATTATAGATTCATTCATTAAATAGGTGGGTAGGGCAATTTCACATACTCAAAAGGCATATTTTCAATACATTCGGGTTTCAAATAATTTAAATATATTATTTTATTATGAAAAAGCTTGTAGTTCTAAAACTGTATCACAGAAAAAACATTATTAGAGGTAAAAAGGTAAATTATACCCAATTGGTGTTAGTAGCGATTTTATCAAAGCTTAAAGGTTTCAGTTAGGTGGTATGTTTGAACTAGAAATAAGCTTTACTGTCGTCCCAGTGCGGTAAACATTTTATATGTTTGTGCACCCTATCATACAGATTTTCATATGTGCACCCTATCTGGCAGATTTTCATGTGTGCACCCTATCTGTGCACCCTATCTGGCAGATGTTCATGTGTGCACCCTATCTGGCTGATTTTCATGTGTGCACCCTATCTGGCAGATGTTCATGTGTGCACCCTATCTGGCAGATTTTCATGTGTG
The DNA here is from genome assembly GCA_029582155.1 of Panopea generosa. Classification (NCBI taxonomy): domain Eukaryota; kingdom Metazoa; phylum Mollusca; class Bivalvia; order Adapedonta; family Hiatellidae; genus Panopea; species Panopea generosa. The sequence continues at coordinate 50,344,189 of CM055911.1, forward strand.
CACCCTATCTGGCAGATTTTCATGTGTGCACCCTATCAATTATCTTTACAACCATTTTTTGGTTTATATTTAACTCAATTTTGAAATTTAACAATAGCAATGGCGGTTATTAATAAGAACTGAATATATCAATCAATAAAATCACAGTAAATGTGGTGAAACTACAATTTTCATTCATATTTCTTCTGCGTGTGTGCGCCCTATCTCTCATTTTCCCCGGTTGGTCGAAATAATTTCGAAGACTATTAATTTCGCAAGAAATCGGATTTTTTACTTAGGCGGGTATCTGTACTTAGTCGCATGTAAATCGGTCCAGTAATAAGGAAGATATTAAGATTTTTTTTTACCTGATGTGACGGAAAATCGTCGAATTTGTGTTGACCCTATCATATAAAAAAGGTGACCAGATATCGTATTCCCACCGTGCTTATGCAAGTAACTGGCAAACTTTCTCACATAAAGATTTTGGACCGATCTTGGCGGTTAGATGTAAATTTGCATCAATATGAGCAACACAGAACCAACGCAGTGGCGGAATTTTCATACATGTTGTATTAATAACATATTGTCTATCTCTCTCCACTAAACCTCTCTATTTCTACAATTGTAACAAACTTGTGTGTGACCTCATTAACATGTATTTATCAGACCGGTCCCGAAACCATTTATCTGTCATCAGTTCCGACCAATGTCAACACAAGTTACCTTAAACGTGTCTTTTCCCCTGTCAATTAAACACTTGGCAAGTTCAGTTCGGAATACTGTCAACTATATTATATAAGTTGTCGAGTTCCATGACTCAAACGTACTCTCTTTCTTGTCTAGTATAAGTCATATGTCCATTTTTGTTCTGTAATCACTGCATGTGCTACCCATCCATACCAACTTCTGTTTTTGTTACGAGGACAATCTCTTCTTATGTGACCTTCTTTGTCGCAACCCCAACATATAATTGAACCTCTGTCTTTCATTAAATGAAGGATATTTCATTGACTTTTGGCGTCGCTACACGCGAGTGTTGCACTCACTATAAATTTAATTGTTTCCTTCGCATGTTTTATTATATATCTGCAAGTTTGTGTTTTTTATGTTTATCTTTATTTACTTCTCTTTAATCAAAGTGTTTTCTTAAAATGCGTTCCTTCAGAGTATTTCCTTATCACTTCTTCTTGATTTCTAAAACTTTCTCTTATTCACTTATACTTTATTTTATAGATTCATTTAATAGACCGTTTGTAAAACCTTCTACTATTTGTCTTTTTACAACTGGTCCATTCGATCTTAATAAGCATCTTCTGCTTAATTTAATATTCTCTCTCATAACAGAAAATAACTTGACATTTCTTCACGTCTCTCCGTTTTGCTTAATAACTTGAGCTACATTTACTACATCGCCAAAGAAGCGCGGATCTATTCTAACAAAAAAGTCGATTAATGACACAGATTTATGACCGAAGCCAATATCGATTAACTAAGAACATATTTCTACATGATCTGTTTATATTTCAGAATATGCAGACCTTACCCCCAGGAAGTTTTTATTCTCGTGCAGCAATGCTATGACAATCTGTTGACGTTATAGCAGCACCATTCATTTACAGGTAAACTACTGTTTTATATTTTGTATACTTGATGTTTTTAAATTCGCAAGTTTTGGAAAATTGAATATATTTTTTTATCCCAGACCATTTATCATTTTTATCAGTCCATATGTGTTAACCCAATTTTGTTTTAGAGTGATGAAATGGTTTAAATAAAATTGGAAAACAAGGTAAGAAGTCTTGTCTGGACTTTATCATCCATAATCATATCTAGATTTGATACAACACCCATACTTGCGTTTCAAGGGAGTTAAGTCTATTTATATAAAATACATATATTAGGCAGAATTAAGGCCCTTTTATACATAGAAATTAGGTATTTAGGCATGCATATGTGCCCTCAACAGCCCATACTTACGCATTATTGGAACTTTACAGGTGTTTTTCACTGACAATACTCATGCATTATTGGAACATTACAGGTGTTTTCACTGACAATTCTCATGCACCATTGACACTTTACATGTGTTTTCACTGACAATTCTCATGCATCATTGACACCTTGCGTGTGTTTTCACTGACAATTCTCATGCATCATTGACACTTTGCATGTGTTTTTCAACTGACAATTCTCATGCATCATTGACACTTTGCATGTGTTTTCACTGACAATTCTCATGCATCATTGAAACTTTACAGGTGATTTCACTGACATTAAGGAGACTCAAAGGCCAAGTGGGATTATTCCATTTTGATTTTATGAAAACCTATAACCCCTTTTATATTTATATTTTAGTATTTAGGCATGCCTATATCTCACTACTTATGCATCTATGAAACTTCGTGTGTATGTTTACTACCATATATGGCACTCAAGGGGCCAGTGTAATAGCTATATTTTAATATCAAGCAATATATAACCCGTTTTGTACAAATTCGGTTAAAATTTTAACATAATAATACAAAATTAATATAATTATAATAACTACAATACATGTATAGAGTAATAAACAGTAAGAAACAGTAATAAACAGGGATCACTGTCGTGGAACTATCCGTAACAAAATATGTCATTTGGGACCATAAGCCCTGTTTACGGGCGCACACATACTCGTTATTTCCCGTAGTCATATTGTAAAAAGAGACAGTGTATGTGAAAATATCCCCGTCAGATTACTTACTTACAAAAACGACCGTCTGCACACATGTATGATGAAAAAATATATACAACATTCGGAACTCCTTGGCACTGCTCACACTTTTTGTTTGATTCGGAGAATTGGGCGAGGTGTTCCGAATGACAAAACAAGTGATGATTTACGCAGGCGCTCTCAATGGCTTGAAGTCGAAGAAGCAATAATCATTTAGGGTACAGCAAGACGGGTGTAGGCGTAAGTACCAAGCGTCTATGTCTGTTTATAGACACACCTCCTCGTCAATTTACAGGAAAACCATAATATATACAGAAGTAGGGACACGTCAATTATAATTTTGGGTGAATATTGTTATGCTATTTCAGTAAAGCTAGGAATGTTAAGGCAGTGTGGTGATTTAAACATTACAACTCGGAAAACTGAATCCAATAGATATTTTGAAGGTCCCATACAATATGCAGGTGAATTTTCACTTTGTGTGTTTAAAAAGTATTACCGTTTTTTTGCACATCCAAATTAAAAACATATTTTATACACATGCCCGTGTTTGAACCGTACATACAGAGTTCAATAGTTTATGATACACATGGACGTATATATTTTGTAAATTTTAATTGTTTTAAAAAGGTGTACGTATATTCTTTTTTTTTCTCAGAGATTCGAAACTTTTGTCTTTGTTTGTCTTATATTGTTGTGAACACGTGCCACGAATCGTAAATTCACGTGTCTTAATATACCATGGTAATATTATGAGCACGAAATTTGAAAATATAAAAATATGCAAATATTCTTTATTTTCTCAATGGATAAACATTTTGTCTTTAAAGCTGTTTAAAGCACCATATGACGTATTTATGCATCAAGTATGCATCAATTGTAATAATATCTTTAATTATTTTAGACACAATGGCTGCGTACATCAGTAGTGACGAAGATGAGCCGATACGTGCCTATCCTTTACCGATTTTTTACGCAAGTGATTCGGAAAGTGATGTCATGCAAACCCTTGAAGATGGTAATTATATAAGAGAAGACAGAAATGGTGGAAACAGCCAAAGAGGTAATTTTAGAAACCGAGGTCGATCGCCGAGACAGAGTAGCCGAGGGTCAAGGAGACCAATAACCTTTGAAGATGATAATCATTTAAGAGATGACAAAAGTGGTGGACACAGTCAAAGAAATAATTTTGGAAACCGAGGTCGACCACCAAGACAGAGTCGAGGACGGTCCAGGGGATCAATGAAAGGTGGTTCCACGAGGGACGGAAGAGCTGTGGATGAAAACACAAGTGGGAATGAACACATTCAACGCAGAGACAATCAATCCAAATACAGGCAAAGATTTAGACAACGTAGTGTTACTAGGGAAAACGTCCCGGATAATAACCAAGCACGTTACAGAAAAGATGGAGATCGCGGTAGAGGGAGGGGTCTGGCAATGGGAGGAGTGAACGATGTATTAACTAATCGGAATTTGACTGAAAAACATAATATTTCTGAAAATCGAAAAAGAAATGAGACCGTTTTTAATGCGTCTGGCTTGAATGAAAATAGAAACAGAAGTTCGTCATCTGGACCACGCACAAGACTTGGTCATCCTGATACTTTCAAACCACAGACAATAACATTTAGTAAGATTCGTTACCTTTCTTCACCAGCAAATAACGATCCTGACAAATTACTTCTTGAAATAGTAAACAAACAAAGTGGTTTTAAAGAATTATTAGAAACCCCGATTAATCACGATTGGTTGTATAATATTTTACAAATTCTGTCAAAAGCTATTACATCTACACATAGAAAGAGTGTACGGGAACTTCTTCTCATGGTCGAAACACACTTATTGAGTAAAGTTACCGATACACTAAATGATGTTAGTATGAAGTCGGATTCAACAGTCCAATTATACAAAAACTTGGATTCTCTATCTAAATTATGCATCATGATAATTGAATTGCTGAAAGCAACCATGGAGTCACTGCATTCCTCTCTTGGCAAATGTAAAGGTGTGATATCTGCTCTTAATGAAGTACAGTCAGTATTTTCTTTAGACACTTATAGTGAAGTATTTCAGGTTGAAATGCAAACTGTTCAGGAAGTTTTTGATGCAGTCAAGGAAACAATAGATAAAATAAAGCAAGAAAAACAAGGTAAGAAAACTAGACAAAGAATTGCAGAAGAAGACCGTCTCCCACCAGAGGACTTCAGAGAGCTAAGTATACTTCCAAATGTTAAAGACCTTAATTTGGACGAAAAGCCGTTTCTCAGAGCAAACAAAGCTGAAGGTAAGTATGAAGATCTAGATACATATCTTGACATTCAGTTTCGTTTGCTTAGAGAAGACTATATACAGCCGCTTCGGAATGGTTTGTCTCAATATCAGTACTGTTTAAAACAAGGAGAATCAGTCAGAAAATTGCGAGAGATTAGACTCTACAACTCAGTACAAATACTGCGACCAATCTGTTCTTCTTCTGGGATAAATTATATCCTACAATTTGACACGTCTGACTTCAAACGAATGAATTGGGCGGCATCGAGAAGGCTTTTATACGGATCTCTAGTATGTTTATCTAGAGATGATTTTGAAACAAACTACTACGCCACTGTAACGGAAAGAAAGGATTCAGACCTTGGCGAGGGTCTAATTCAAGTACAGTTTGAAGAAATACCAGATGTCTCTGCAAACGAAAAGTTTGTAATGGTGGAGACGACAGCATTTTTTGAGGCTTATAGATACATTCTAGAAGGTTTACAAGAAATGGATTCATCAATGCCTTTTCAATCATATATAGTCAGTTGCAACACTCATCTGAAACCTCCAAAATATCTGCTGGAAGCGGGAGGTCCGAAATATGATTTCTCATGCTTGTTGTCGTCCACAACCAAATCAGCAATACAGTCAAAAAAGTCGGCATTATATCCGGTTCTAAACACTGCAAGGTGGCCAGAACAGGAACAACTTGGGTTCGATGAATCCCAATATGATGCGATTAAGCTGGCAATTACAAAGGAAATATCAATTATACAAGGTCCACCTGGAACTGGAAAAACTTTCATAGGACTGAAGATAACACGCTTATTGATGACAAATAAGAATGCTTGGAATTCGGAAAAAACGAAACGTCCGATCCTGGTCGTGTGCTACACAAATCACGCTCTTGATCAGTTTTTAGAAGGGATACTCCAATTTTGTCAAAGTGGTATTGTTCGCATTGGAGGTAGATGTAAAAACGAAGCACTGGAACCGTTTATTCTTCGGAATCTGAAACAAAAACGAAGAGAGAACAAAAATCGATCGTGGGGGGTTCGGCAAAATGAAAAGGATTGTCTTGCCGCGATTGCGATGTACAGAAGAACAATAACAGAAATAAGTTCAGAATTAAAAAGAACATCAACAGACCTGATAACATTTGAAAAACTTCAAACCGTTATGAGCGAAAGGCAACTGGAATCGTTGAAATCACATCTTCCTAAAGAAAGCCCGAAGTATTATATACCGATTTGGCTACAGGTAGACATGCCGTCAGTGGAAACGAATGGCAATGCTACTGAAATAACAGACGAGGAAAAGATGAAAGAAGTTTGGAAACTATACATTTTAGATGATGTGACGGAATTTTCTGTGTCCGAAAGAAACGTTATCAGTGACATTCGTATGCTTGATTTGTACCCGCGTGCACAGTTATACAAAGCGTGGGTATCCGAATACATATTTGAACTCGAAAGTAACATTGCTAAGATAGCTTTGCATACAGACCAATTCAACACTCACAACCTAAACCGAGTAGTAAATGTCCTTGACAAGGAAATTGAGCAAGCAAAGACTGAAATCGTCAGTGCTACAAAGTTATATGTGAAAATTACAAACCTAACATGTCAGAGGCAATTACTTACGTTATGTTCCGTTTTTGAAAGTCCAATACCAATGAATAAAGCATTAGAAATTTGGCTTTCATTGGATGGATCAGTTGAGTCAATGGTTACAATCCAGTTTACGCTTGATCAAGTTAATATGCAAAGCAAAGTTGAGCCAGATGAAGTTTCTGATTTAGAAGAAGAGCGCGAACTTGACGACGACGATAATGAGTTTCTTTTTGATTATACACAGGAAGGGAAAAGGCAACAGACGAAGACGGACCAAAATGTTAATACTGTAGGGGAATGGTTTACACAATGGAACCAAAAGAAAATGAGACAAAAGGTAAGGTACATATTTAGCAAGGCACGTGATCTCACAGACAAACAAGCTGAAGCGATGACAGACCTTTGGAAATTACCAATGGATAAGAGGCATGATCTCTATCGCCATTGGATATTACGATACAGATCTACTTTACGAGCAAAAGTGCAACTTTCCGAAATTGAATATAACAACGCAGCAGGTCGTTTGAAGGAAGTCCGTGATCATGAAACTATTGAACTTCTTAAAGAAGCTGATTTCATCGGAATGACAACAACAGGTGCCGCAAAGAACAGATCACTTCTTCAAAAAGTCTGTCCATGTATTATTATAGTTGAAGAAGCAGCAGAAGTGCTTGAATCTCACATCATTACTACGCTGAACAAGGATTGTCAGCACCTCATTTTGATTGGAGATCACAAGCAGCTACAGCCTTCGACTACTGTTTATGAGCTGGCAAAGAAATATCATTTAGATATATCGCTTTTTGAGAGAATGATCCGAAACGGAGTTCTGTGTGTAACACTTTCTGAACAACACAGAATGAGACCAGAGATTTCTGCTTTAATGAGGTATCAGAACTTGTACCCAAATCTTAAAGACCATTCATCTGTTCGAAGATACGAAGATATACAAGGAATAGACAGCAATTTTCAATTCATTGACCACGAGCATGAGGAAGCCACTGCTTCTGAATCTACAAGCTATTCCAACCCACACGAAGCCAGTTTTATTGCAGTGTTTTGTAAGTATATTTTACAGCAAGGTTACACAGCGGACCAGATTACTGTTTTAACACCATACATGGGACAGGTTTTTCTTTTGAGAAAGAAAATGCCAAAGGCGGAGTTCGAAGGAGTTCGCATAACAGCGGTGGACAATTATCAGGGAGAAGAAAATGATATTATCATTTTGTCACTTGTACGAAGCAGTACGAAGGACAGTGTGTTTAGAAAAAGAAATCCAATTGGATTTTTAGGGATAGAAAATAGAATATGCGTTGCATTATCACGGGCCAAGAAAGGTTTCTATGTCATTGGAAATTTCACATTGCTCACAGAGTACAGTGAAATGTGGAGATTCATGTCTGACCACATGAAAAGTCGTGAGTGTCTGAACAAAATAGTGACTTTAAGATGTCAGAATCACCCAGATAAAGTCATACGCGCAGAAACTGTAAAAGACTTCGAACAAGCCCCAGAGGGTGGCTGTAAAGAGTCTTGTGATTTTCGACTGAAATGTGGTCACTTATGTACAAGATTTTGTCACATTATTGACAAGGAACATGCTCATGTTAAATGTTTCAAGAGCTGTCCAAAGAAATGTGGTTTTGGGCATAGATGTAAACGGAAATGTTGGCAAGAATGTGGTAAATGTCCAACAATAGTTGAGAAGATTATCCCAATGTGTGGACACATGGAACAGGTACCATGTCACAAAGATCCACATACGTGCGAATGCACCAAAAAGTGTGAATTTATTCTTCCTTGTAAACACGTTTGTAACCGGGATTGCAAGAACTGTATAAAGGATAGAAAACATGAAGACAAATGCCAGCATTTAGTTACCAAGAAGTTAATCTGTGGTCATGAAATTAAATTGAAATGCTTCCAGGACCCTATTCTAGTTTCATGCTCGTTTCCATGCCAAGCAATACTAGATTGCAAGCATAGTTGCACCGGATCATGTGGTGAATGCTGCAAAGGTAAAATCCACAGGAGTTGCAAAAGAACTTGCAATAAAACCTTGCCATGTGGTCATAAGTGTAGCTTTCCTTGCAGTGACCTTTGTCCGCCGTGCAACAGAAAATGTGAGTGGGAGTGCTCTCATAGTATGAAATGTACAAAACTATGTTCTGAGGAATGTGACAAGTGCACAGAAATATGCAGATATAAATGCACCCATAAAAAATGTCAAAACCTTTGCTATGAAAATTGTAAAGAGCTTGAATGTAACGAACGGTGCAAAAAAGCGATGAAATGTCAACATCCATGTAAAGGTTTATGTGGAGAAAAATGTCCAAATATATGCGATATTTGTGATACAGGGAAACAAAAGAAAGATAACTCCTTTTCCACGAGTGAAGATTCGCTCTTAGTTAAATTACCAGACTGTGGTTGCACAATTGATGTTCAGAGAATGGATAGGTGGATTAGCGAAGAAACTGGGGTGCGGGATGGCCTGTATAAACGTTGTCCAGACTGTAAAAAAATAATTCGAAAAGATATTAAACGATACACAAATTGTCTTAAAAAATGCAGGACTGATATTGCAAATAAGTTTAAGTCAATAACCGGAACGGAGCAAGAAAGAAAATATAGAAAAAGTCAATTAAAAATTGAGATTGATCGCCTGAAACATTTGGGTCTAGACGACAAAAGTGTTTTACACTTACAAAAGCGACTAGAGCACTCAGACAAAGCATTCGGTATACTAAACATTATTGGGAAAACAACAACATTGCTAAGTGAACTGTTAAAAGTCAGTAAAAGTATTACTAAACTTGAGGCGAGTACCACGTTTTCATTTTTATGCCGCACACGATTTTCTATAAAAGATACGAAAGGTATAGTACCACCAGAACATATTCAAGCAGTTTTAATCAAGGACCTGCGATACTGTACGAAACAGTTTTGGAATGAGGTCCAATTAGAAATAAATCGTTTAGAGTTGCTAACAAAATTCCGTGTCATAGAAAACACTGCTGCGGATTTTGAACACCAAGAACTCTATGATGAAGGTATGGGCATTATAACAGACGAAAAAACGTTCACAAAAGAGAGTAAAGAGCAAGTTGAAGCAATATATAAGAGACTAAAAGAACGCCCAAGAGACACATATGTTTAAATCTATAACACATTTAAGGTGAACGATACTGCTCAAGGGTAGATTTGATTTGAGCCCGTATAATTTACCCGAGCACATTCGTGCTTGTTACACACCATTTAGTATCAATGACTATGATTTGCTGTCGATATCAACGAGGGTAAAATGTCATTAAACTTATAGCAACAGTTGTTATAAAGTCAGCCTAATGCAAGGTAATTATTCTACACCACCTTTTATTATTTGGATAATTTCATCGAATTAATTCATCTATCTAAAAACTATAAGGCTATGCTTGGGACACGTTCACGTACGTTAATATGAACATATTCAAGTTAACATATAGAATATATTTTTCTTATTTGAAAGGACGATGGTTCTACACAGATACATTCTAAGGTTCCATTCACCATTACAACTTCATATACCATATATAATCCGTCATATGTTGAAAATGTAGTTTAAACCGTTCTGACCTTTATTCAAGATTTAATTATATTAGAAATAAACTTACTAGAATACAATATTAAAATGCAAAATATGGTTAAACTCCGGGGAAGAAGTATAAAAGGAACTGAAGAAGAGAAATGACTCTTGTAATATACAGTAACAGCAGAAGGTTTAACATAATTTAGAAGAATCATTTAACAACTGCACCTAGAGTTTGGGATACATGTTCTTCAGTACATATTTCTTAATTTCTGAAAATATTATATTTGATCGTCTGCCAGAACATTCCTTCAATCTTGGATCAAAAATGAATTTACAAAACAAATGCATTTTGGAAACATTGGTTATTGGACTTTTTATTCCGAACTTGAATTAGAATAATAAATTAGAAATATTGACTGTCTTTTAAAGCAAATAAATAGCATTTAATAATTAACTAAATTAGATTAGCTTAAATAGTCGTAGTGCCTGGGTAAAACAAATGTCGTGAATGATATATATTTTATGATATAGAAATAACAAATTTCAAACGAACCAGAATATAACATCTCATTAGTGCAAAAAGGTACCAAGTGAAACTATATTGAACAAGAAAACACTTGGTATTTTTGCACTAATGGAGCGATAAGATGTTTATTGGAGTAAACATCATTTTTTTTAAAAACGATATGAACAATTTGTTTTATTGGGTACGACGATTTCATCCCACTTCGGGCCGTGACGTGACGTATATTTAAAAACATTGAATTTTACGTCTTAGAACGATTGTGTTAAAAATAGGGATGAATTTAAATGGAATAATTACACAATGTGTTAGGTATGAAACAACAAAAATCATTCATGGCTTTTGCGATTGTACGTGTTTTCGATTTAAAAATAAAGAAAGACAACTACCTATGCATAAATTTCGCAGAGTCAAAATAGCATTTACCTCCCTTATTAAGATCAGACTTTATCATAATTTGCATCTTTGTATCGTTTCTGAAATATTTGTAATTAATCATTTAATTATTTGTTATTGCATTGTTGCTTTTTTTGAAGATATTACGATTTTTTTTATTTTAAGTGACTTCATTCTTTCAATATTTTAAAGAGGGTAATATTTGATGTTTTGCATCGTCAATCACTGTCATTAATTGATGTTTGTTATCATCGTCGTATTTCTGAAAGATTGTATTAATTTATAAATTCTTAATTATTTAAAAGAATGTTTCATAAGAATATAGTGTATGTTTTCATTTTTGTATTGCTAAGCATTGCCATTTGTTTTCCTTGTGTTTGCCTGTGAACGTTGGAATTCTGGGTAAGAACAGGACCATCGTGAGTACGAACGAATGAGTTTCATATCTACTTCATCTTTTTTTGCCATCATGTTCATTAGTCCAATCGAAAAATCATTGGGAACTCCATTGCCAGCATTGGTTTAAAACTGTTCATGCATGTCGCAAAAGGCGACCAAATGTGTAATCGACGTAAAATTCACTTAACCATGTAGTACAAGATTTAAGGCTTAGTCTTCAATTCCATTTATTGTATTATCACACCCACAATATGTATTGGATGGCAATAAAGTACTAATGCAAATTTCTCTTTGTACATGGATAATGAGTATGGGCAATCCTTATGCCGGAAAGATTTTTGTGTTGGTTTGCCATAAAATCCCAATGCATTCGTTCATAATCTTGTGTTACTCACTTATGCTAGAAAGATTGTTTGCGTTGGTTTTCCATACAATCCCAATGCATTCGTTCATAATCTTGTGTTACTGACTCATGTTAGAAAGATTGTTTGCGTTGGTTTTCCATAAAATACCAGTGCATTCGTTCATAATCTTGTGTTACTCACTTATGCTAGAAAGATTGTTTGCGTTGGTTTTCCATACAATCCCAATGCATTCGTTCATAATCTTGTGTTACTGACTCATGTTAGAAAGATTGTTTGCGTTGGTTTTCCATAAAATACCAGTGCATTCGTTCATAATCTTATGTTATCGAATTATGTTAGAAAGATGTTTGTGTTGGTTTGCCATAAACTCCTAATACATTCGTTCATAATCTTGTGTTATCGACTTATGCTAGAAAGATATTTGTGTTTGTTTGCCAGAAAATTCCAATGCATAATCTTGTGTTATCAGGTATTTTGTTGCAACCAATATTTTGTGCAACTTTGTTGTTTTTATATTGAATCTATATATCCTTTGGCAATACATTTTTATTGTCGAGCATAACTCATAGTTTGTTGGCAATTTTTTTTGGTAAGTTTTTATTTTTTTTTTTAACAAAATAACCGTTGTGTGTTATATTATAAGGTTAATTTACAGTTGTTTGTACAATATGGGAATATTTTGTACTCGTACGTTTTGTGGTGAAAACCATATTGGACGAGACACCGTAATAAATTTAGATATTGGTCGTATTTATTGGTGTCCGTGTACTTTGCACATTAAAACATGACATACTATTCCAAACATATATGAATGTGAGCTAATGCGATCTCATAAAAATGCGTGTGTATGCATAGATCCATACTTTAATATCCAACCATAAACATTCAGTTAATTCTGGAATGTTCCTTTAAACTTTTAACATTCCTGTGGTTCGGAGTAACAATAACACCAACGTTGATCTCTGTAGAAGTCGGAATCCTTCAAAATGAGAGTTTTTTCAAGCTTACTAGTTTTATCATTTGTGCCATGTGCATTATGGTAGTTTCAGAGTTTGATATGAATGATGTCATAAATGGACCATTGTAGTTCATACAGAGCAGAAGTTGTTGAAATTATGCAATTCTACATGTATCAAGGTTCAAGATCCTTTTTGGCGTTTGTCGATTTTTTTTCCAATCTATATATTAATTTGTTGTTTTTTGTACTTGGATAATGAGCCTGAAATATTTTTTTTCTATTGGCGTTATGTATTAGTGTTGATTGGTCACAAAGCACGAATTCAAAACTCATTTAACGATTTAAATGTTGTTGTTGTATGGTGTTTAGCGTCGCTTTCAACAATTTTTCAGTCATATCGCGACGATGTCTACTTGAGACAGTATTCTGAGCGCTGTCACACTGGAGTATCATGCCGCAGACACATGGTATGATACCCCACCCAGTCGCATTATACTGACACCGGGCCGACCAGACCTAGAACTCTCCTCTAAATGCATAGCGTCAAGCGAGAAAGCTTCTAGCACCATTTTTAAAGTCTTTGGTATGACCTGGCCGGGGATCGAACCCACGACCTTCCGCATGCAAGGCTGATGCTCTACCACTAGACCACGCCGCGGTCTAACGATTTAAAGATGCTTCACCTATATCGCTGATATTTTTATTATCTCAGCAGTTAAAATGCACATTCAAACCAAACATATACCGGTTTTATTCATATTCTGTTCAATAGTACTTATTGCGTTTTGTCTCTGTAGTATAAAATTCTTTAATTTTGTTGACTAAAGACTAAATCGCGGCCAGCGATAAAGTCACTCATTGGTCAGTATCGGGGTATGCTAAAACATTGACGAATAAAAATAAAAATGTCGTCCTGTGTATTAACGAATTTCTCATAAATAAATTAAACTACAACGACGTAACCATATCTTCGAATGGGACCTTCCTCTTTATGAGTTAATAAACTTTACATCATTTACTGAACTGAACGTTATAGGTGATACATCTTTAAGAGTCATGTGTTGCGGTCAAAATTCTTTAGCTTTATAGAATGTAATTGTTAATTGTTTTTATGATATTGCTGGAATTGTCTCTTATAATTCTAATTTGAATACCATTATACAGATACATGTTGTAAAGTGTAATTGAAATGATGCATATTTATGTTACTAAGTTGTATTTGATAGTGTCACTTGAATTAGGAAAGACTTATAGAGTTATGCAATTAATTGTTTAAAGCCTAAAGCGGGTTTGCTCATGTCTACGTATCAAATAATACAAATATACGTATTTTCACCAATGCACACATAAGCAAATGAAAAATATTACATGCCATACGTTGCTAAGCTACGGGTTTATATATTTATATGACTCGATTTATAGTTATATTGCTAACATAATATCTATGTTGTTGATTGATTTGATATTTATGTGTACCTGATTTTGTATATGTATTTATATTGTTTTTTTATTAATTATGTTGATTCATGTTGATTCATGTAAAGGTTGTTGGTTTTCATTTTTGTTCCTAATTTCATGTATATGTTGTTGAATTTTTATTGATGTGTTCATTTTTTGTGACGTCACGATACATAAACTAACCCAATTAAAGAATTGATATCATTACCTAGTGACGTTGTCTGTTTGCTTGTATCGCATAATTCTAACTAAGGTAAATATATTTAGAACAAAGTTGACAATAATTAAATAGAAATCAACAACATGTATACGGAAGCAATGAACAAATAAATGGAGATTCATAGCATATTTATTATTCATATGAAAACCATGAATATGAAAATGAACAATATACAGTCAAACCTGTCTTAAGCAGCCAGTCAAGGGAAGGAACAAAAGTGGCCTTTTAAGACAGATTGTTGCTTAATACAGGTTAATTTGCTATTAAGGCATAAACATGGAAATAATAAATGTGGCTGCTTAAGACAAGTGGCTGCTTAATAGAGGTGACCACTTAAACAGGTTTGACTGTATACATGAAATCCATACTATGCTTTATATTCATATGCTGAACGGATCAAGTAGCCCGCCATGTGGCATTTTATGTATTTTTTCAAAAAGTATCAAAGTTCGTGCTGCATGTGCAAACTAAGCATGCATTTCGTGACAAACGTGTTCAGAATTTCGCTATCGGCTTATTTAAAATCATTACATGATTGTCTGTTAATGTCGAAGATATTTGGCTTACAAAAGTGGCAGATTAGCTGTTCTGTTCAGTTTGTATAAATACAAAACTATAAAAATATACAAAAAAAACAACAGTCATTTAACGTTTGACTTCAATATCCACGAATAGTTTGCTGACGTCTTATTGACAGTGTTCATGAAAATATGTGTAAAACATATTTTAATGTTAAATTATGATATTTACTTGATTTTTATACCGATGATAACTGATGCATTTTAAATAGAATTATATATTTTGTTAACACAAATTTACGAATATGAAATATTTTAATCATTTACTAAAGTTATGCCCCTTTTTAAAATAAGAAACTATATAAAACTTTGCATACATGCAGGGTGTTTTTATTACGTATATACATCGTACAGATATTATGTAAATACCACATTAAATACCTCATCATGTGTACAAAGTCTTATAGAGACCAAACGTTTTGAGTATCACACACAGTTAAATAGATAATGACTTGTCATGTTTTCTACTTACTTAATTATGACGACACGCCTCTATTTGATCTTAGATAGAAAGGAACAATGATTAATGAATTGATTGAATTGATAAACATAAACTTGCAAAACACCTATCCCCTGTATCGGAATGAACCGATAAAGAACATAAAACCAATCTTTCCTTCTCTTCAACCAGTTCTTTTTTTTTTATTTGAAATATTCTGATTAAACCATTATTTCTTTCATCAATTTCTGCACATTTGGCCAAATTGAAATTGTTTCGGAACGATATGATAAAGTCTATATGAAATGTAAAATAACTGTTATGGAAGTAGATTTACACAAGCTTCTAAAGCTTTTTTCTGTATCCTTACCACATAATTCGTTAAACGTATGACTTTCTGCTTTATTGTTAAATGTATGCTAAATATATGTACTTATGTGAATAAAATATTGCTTAAACTAAAGTCTGAATTGCGTTTTATCATGGGAAATGCATAACCTTTAAAGTCGTATTTTCCCGTATATGTGTAGTTGTCTTGACAAAAAATGTAAAACACGTTTATTATGCCCCCTCCCCCCACCCCTATGTAATGTGGTCATCTCTATTAAGCAGCCACTTGTCTTAAGCAGCCACATTTACTTTTTCCTATTTCTATGCTTTCAGGGCAAATTAACCTGTATCAAGCAAAAACCTGTCTTAAAAGACCACATTTGCTCCTTCCCATGGCTGGGTGCTTAAGATAGGTTTGACTGTATATCACTGTCGTGTGTCCCTTTAAGAAAAATATTTGGAAGACATTAATTAGTATACGTGGTTTGTCTAACAACGTGCTCAGATCAATACTTGGGCAATAAATTAACTACTTTAAAATCATAAGTTTCGTAATATCATGGATTCAATAATGATCCACATTGAAGAATTGATTTTGTCTTGTTAAGCACGACCTTTATATAGTCGACTTTAATTAAAGATCAGAAGGCAACACCGATCAATAAGACTGCTTGCATATTTGTCACTTTGTCTGTAAAGCGACTATAATAATACAATATAACGCAGTTGGCTATAATGAATAATTTAAGTTTTTCTTAATGTAAATCGAGAGTGGTCTTTCGTTCGTTTAGATTTTTCTTACCTTATACATATATTTGTATTGGTATCGTATGATGTGGAACGTATCGTTTAATTTCGCTTTCAATATTTTTTTCACTGAGTCTCATTACGGCGACGCTTGTTTGAGTCCTCTATGCACTACATTTATCAACTTTCTGTCATACTCCAAGTGTTGCAGATAGAATAACAGAACGTTGGTAAATGCAAATTTATCATTACAAAGGCAAAACATGTTTCATTATATACTTAACGTCTTTAAAACACAAGTATTTGTATTATATCTAATATAGATATAAATGACATGAGGGCCAAGATTGCCCTATATCGCTCACCTGACTGTCATTGAGTCACCCAACTTAAGTAGATTATATAATACATGTACACTCAAAATTCCACAAAAACGAGTTAGGCGAGTAGTTAGAATTTTTATTTGATTTAAAGATGTAACAGATGGGTAGAAGAGTTAAAACTTGGTAGAGGTTCACCCATGGTAAATGTCAGTGAAATTACATCGAAATCAGGTCAGTAGATTCTGACAAGAAGGCTTTTGAAGTTTTTACTGTAGCTGCCTATATAGTAAACTAGCACCTCACTGTGGCGGTCATGTTTTTTAACAAATCACAACGGCTTGAACAAACTAGGTAAAGGGTCATCCAAGGAACATTTCTGCGAAATTGTTTTAAAATCGATCAAGTGGTTTATGACAAGAAGATGTTTTAAGTTTATACTATAGCTTATATGTAAACTAATCCCACCCCTGGCCGCCATGTTTTTGACAAATCACTAAGATTTGCACAAACTTGGCGAATGGTCCTCCAAGAAACATTTCTGTGAATTTTTTTTTAAAATCGAACCAGTACTTTCTGACAAGAAGTTTTTTTAAGATTTACTTATAAAACTTGCCCCGCCCCCTGGCGGCCATGTTTTTTGACGGATCAAGATGACTTGGAACAAACTTGGAACAAGGTCACCCAATGAACATTTCTGTGATATTATTTTAAAATCGAGCCAGTACATTCTGACAAGAAGATTTTTTAAGTTTTTACTAATTAAACTTGCCCCGCCCCCTGGCGGCCATGTTTTTGACGAATCAAGATGGCTTAAACTAAATTGGTAGAGGGTTACCCAAGGATCATTTCTGTGAAGTTATATTAGAATTGACGTAATGGTTTCTGACAAGAGATTTTTTAAGTTTTTACTATAGCTGATATAGTCAATTAACCTGACATTCATTAATCTTTGCGCGCACAAAATGACCTATTTATGTGTCGACGTGCCGTAAAACACCATTCATTCATTCATTCATGACCAGCATTTTACTCTACCCCCCCCCCCCCCCCCCCCCAAAAAAAAAAGGCGGCGAAAAATGTTTATTATTCATTGTTTGTCAACTATTCTATCTGACAGATAAAATGATCTTGTCTTTTCAAATCAATACCAAAACACAAAAGCTTTTCATGATGCGGATATTTCCAGGCATTGTACCAATATTGCAAACAGGAAATGCTTCCGTGGGGTAGTTGCATAATGGCGGTTTAAAAAATCATTGTTTCTTCTTCTTTAAAAATGCATTTTCCTTATAACAATGCTCTCTTTTTTAATTTCAATGGCATAATTGATGTACTTTGAACATTTTGAAAGCATTGTCTTATATGAATTGTAAATTTAAAAAAAAAATGATGCTTTGAAATTAGGGTATACCGGAAGTTTATTTTCACCTAGTCAACAGTGTACATACTGAACAGAAAAAAAACATCTTTGATGACACGATACCCTTACTTTTCTCATCATAATTTGGTAGTGCATAGGTTGACAAATATTAAAATGTAAGTTTCACTACTTTATTTTGGGTCTCTCTATGTATAACAAACCTGTAAACTTTTTTCTGTAAAATAAAGAAGAAATCAATGTTTGGCTTAAACCTATAACGAGACGTCAGTGAGTTTGGAGAGATTTTTCAAAAATGTTAATTGTAGGTAAAATAAGCTTTTTACACTCTCGTGGTCTTAAATGGCAAATTGGAGACACTTCCTTAATAAAAAAATCACTTTTTTGCATGTTTATGTCTTAAAAAAGGTATATTTATCATGACATTTCATGAGAAATAACTAAATTTTGAAGTTGTTTTTTTTATTTTGAATGATTGAAATGTGCAAATCTTAGCATTTACACAATTTTTCATAGTGTATTTTGGTGAGATAATGTCTTCAATGTCTCATAAAACTGTTTTGGTGTAACATTTTAGTTGGATTTAGGTTAAAAACTTCTCTTTTAATTTGTAAATTTAGTGAAATACATCAAAATTGCATGTCGGGCGACATTTCGCGCCTGTATGACCATGCAGAAAATATTATTCTAACAAATGTTTCGTTGTTTATGTCTGAAGCTTGGCGGTTTTACTGCACATTGATAGTATTTATTAAATATTAGGTCACTGTACATGCAAAAAAAAATTAAGTGTTCCATGTAGGCATGGTACCCTATTGCAAACATAAAAGGCTTCCGTCGGGTAGTCGCATAATGGCGGTTACAAATAATCCTTGTTTCTTCTTCTTTAAAAATGCATTTTCCTCATCTCAATACTTTCTTTTATTTGAATAGCAATGATGTATTTTGAACATTTTAAAGGATTGTCATATTTGAATTGTAAATTTAGAAAATAAATTGATTCTTGGATATTGGGGTATAAATACATGATTTCGGAAATCTACTTTCACTTTGTCAACAGTGTACGTACTGAACAGAAAAAATATCCTGGATGACACATGATCCTTCTTTTCTCATCATATTTTGGGTAGGGCAGCGATTGACAAACAATGAAATGTAAGTTTCACTTCTTTCATTTGGGTCTCTCTATAAAGTTTAAACTATGGCTTCTTTTTTACCGTAACCACATTAAAGTTGCGCATTTAATGTAGACACTTATATTGAAGTATAATGAGACGAAACTCACATGTGATTCATATTAAATATGCATGTAATATACGCCGGGGTCATTAAAACTGTTAATAACAAATAAGACTAACTGACAGCTAGAAATAGACAAGTCGGTCTTTACAATCATGACGTGAGGTGGTGTAACAAAGAATCGGAGCAACTGCAGTTGTTGTTGTTTTTCTTTTGATATCACTCGTTTAAAGGGACTCGTGATTCGTGACTCGTACGCCGGGTTTTTAAAGAGTAGACCCGCCATTGATACAGGTTAATACGTAGTCAAAATTGTTTCATCTTAGACAGAGTCCGAATGACGTCAAGCAGTAGTTAAGTGCTGTCTTTTTTTTTAAAATGGGGATTTTGTTTACCACTCCAATCTAAATATCGACTTTGTCACGTTTTGATGGATTTGCCATACCAACATATTCCGATGTGATTTATTAATGATAATGAGGTGCTTTTTATCCATTTTAATAATTATTTATTTAATATATTTCTAATGTGTTTTCCTGATATACTCCCTTAAAGAAACGTAGCAAACATTCGAATCATTTGGCTTGATAAGCAAGGCAATGCAAATGTAGTATTCCGTGTTTGATTCTTGCGGGATAGGGGAAGTCTTGTGTGAATCTTGTCAAAATATATCGTCAGACAAACACTGTAGATTTTGCTGAAACTTTGCAGTTCATTACGTATTATCATAGTGTTGCAAACGTGTAAAATGTTTGTTTGTTTTGGTTTTTTTTTTGGTTTTTTTGAATTTTACATATCCACTTGATATATTCTTTGTAAACCGAGATTCGGGGAAGTCCTGGAATTATATTTCCTTTTGCACCAATTAACATATTAGTATCAAGACAACAGTCTTTATCAAATATTTATGTTCGTGATGTCATTGTTAAAGGGAATTTATCAGGAATTTTCAAAGCTTTAAAATAGGCTAAAAATACTTTTTTCAAATTTATCATGCCTATATATACTCACTGACCCCGTATTGCTGAAAGGATACCGCTTTAAACATGTTAAAAAGGGATTTCCGGACTTGTGCTACACGCCTAGGTTAAACTTAAATATATTTCCCGCTTAAAACATATTATACGAGTCACGTGGTTTCATTTTGATTTCAATTTGATCCGTTATACAGTTACACGTAGTAAAAAATGAAATGTTACATCATAGAAAGAATCAGGATGATGATGTGAAGTTCGTCAGTTAGTATTTAAGTGATGTCTATTTTCAGAATAGGGATTTTCAAGCTTACCACTCAAATTAAAATATCGATTTTGCTTAATTTTGGTGGATTTGACATACCAAAACCTTTATAATTTATTCATTATTGAAAATGACGTGCTTTTTATCCATTTTAAGAATAATTATACATTTATAAGACATTTATAGCGTTTTTTGCCTGACCTACTCCCTTAATTTGAATAGCAGAATATGGTCTTTGTTCATAAGGCTCCAATATGCATGTGCTTAAATGTATGCTACATGTGTTCTCTTAATTGCCTTTTACAATGTACTCAAACAGCTAGCTGTTAATCATACGTGAGAATATACGTACACAATCTTTTATAAAGTAAACAGAAATACAATATTTATTGGTGTTTTTCTCATACTTCCGCGTGCATAACTAGTTCCCGTGTATAATTATAGGTAAAAATAGTTCAGGAGAAATTATACTTGTGCGAAGCAAAACAAACAACATGTTATTGTATTGACAAATGATATTTGATATGTGTGCGAAGGTGTCAATAAGTTTTGAGCGTAACTCATTTGCAAAATATTAAGTGCGCATGAAAAAAACAACACGTTTTATTTGTAAAATGTGCAACGCATTTTTTTATTAATTGCGCCTCTCAATACTATAATTGTCTCAAATGAGCACAAAATATCGTTGCGCTCTTTTTGCCAAAATAAAAATATACACGTTTTGCTACTCACTTAATATAACCGTTGGTTCGTTTCTATACAGAGACGGATTCGTCTTTGTTTCGTGAATTATCAAGAAATATTAAAGAAGTTATATGATTTTTTTATATTTTACTTGAAGCGGACACTTTTCCTCCGATATTTTTGCACCATTCCATAGCATAGTCACATGGGTTCGCCATCGCGTATATGATATCTTAACGTAATCAATCGTGACTCTGTGCAAAAAAGATAATTCTGGATATACGAAGCTTTGTGTAAATATATACCGTTACATACAGTGAACGTTACAGCTAATCTGCAACTTTTGTATTTCCAATATCTTCGTCAAAACCGTTGTAGCGTTATTAAAACACGCGTACGAGTAACACGATATTAAAATACGTATAATCATAGCCTAAATGTTCTTTCGGATTGAAGTTCAATTTTCAAGGAAATTGCTTTGGTACTTTTTGAGAAAATACATAAAAGTTTAGGTACATAAAATGTCAGGTGGCCGGTTAGCTGTTCCGTACAGTATATTTGGCAATTTGTATAAACATAAAACGTTATATATGTGAACTTTCAGGTAATTAATGAGCGAACAATCTAAAGCCATAAAATGTATTGAAGCATTCCCAATGAATAACGTCAATATTGTTAAGACTTTTATTTTTCTATAACATCCCTTGAACCGGACTACATTTTTACTATTCTATTTGTGTATTCCTTCGCGGTTACTATGCAACCGTTAGTTCAATTACATTTCACTTCAGAGAGCGCCTGAAACTGAAAAATGTCGTCAGGATTTAAATTATAAGGATTAAAAATTTTTTTCTGATTTTGTATGCGTGTGTAATATAAGGAATGTCGAATAACGCACAAATCGAATAGAGTTCGATTCGACATTCATTACAGATGCATAAAAAACTGAAAAAAACTTTAATCCCATAATAACGTTCAGAATCAAGTGTTGGCGTTTTTTTAAAAATATAATTGTGTTTGTTTTGTTCAAGCTGTGTATCTGCTAAAATTTACAAAAGGATTCCCTGGAAACACAGGGTATAGCCAAGAAAAAGAAAATAGCAGACGACATTATCATGATGCATACAAACATGTCTTAGTAATTGCCGCAGTAGAAATATAATCTATATACAATGTAAACAATATATATATAAAATAATACAAGTATTATATTTACATAAATGACACTATGGATCGATATTGCCATGGGACGGCCACAAGCAAAGCTGCCACCGAGGAATTTGTACCTGGTTATCTGGTGAACCAAGCCTTGTTTTTCCCCTTTTCGAACTAAGCGTTACTTGATATCGATTGAAAAATTATTATATAAATACAAGTTACCCTTAATGACGCGAATAACGCCGTAGATATGGTATAGATGTGAGAAGAATAAATAAACAACCTGAGTGTGCAATCCTGTCACTTAATCACAAAACCAGCGAGATGTTTAAGAAGGCCAACTTAGCATACAGAATCAATTTTCAGTTGTTCAAAATGATACATTTTCCCTAAACCCGCCAATAGATTGAAGAAAGCGTAAGCAGTAGAGTTTTGATGGATCGAACCCGACTTGACTGGACAAAATAGTTATGTATGAGTACTACTTCACCCGTATATACATCGAAATAGGAATCGACCGAGATCAGATAAGTGGTTCGAGCTATATGTGGTTTTCCAGTCAGCCGTGTTCGAGCCAACAAAGTTTTGCTGTATTTGAATTGTTATACACCCGCAAACGTAGTTTTAGAGGGGGCAATATGTATGAGTCACTTTGTCGGTTGATCGGTCGGTCTTTCAGAAACTTGTGCGGTTAATCACAACCACAGTTTTCAGGCGATTGATTTGAAACTTTGCATCAACACCAAGTGAAGATATGTTTGACGCAAATTTTGTGACGTTGACTTAATTTATGCGGTTATATTTATTACTGTCAGTAATAAGTCTAGTGTTACTCTCTCTCTCTCTCTCTCTCCCTCCCTCCCTCCCTCTCTCTCTCTCTCTCTCTCTCTCTCTCTCTCTCTCTCTCTCTCTCTCTCTCTCTTACTCTCTCTCTCTCTATATATATATCGCTGTTACTCTCTCACTCCCTCCTTCCCTGTCTCTCTCTCTCTCTCTCTCTCTCTCTCTCTCTCTCTCTCTCTCTCTCTCCCTCTCTCTCTCTCTTGTTTGTTAAACTGTTATTCAACTACTTTCTAACAATTTGAAGTGAAATATAAGCTCATACTTGAATTATTCCCAGTAAAAGAACCATAAACAACATTACCGTTAAACCTGATCGGTATCGAGTACCAAATTAGCAATATTCTTCAGATCTTGACATTGATTGCCTTTGACCGAGACTTCAGCTCTGGTGGAGTGTGTATTTGTATCGTTTAATTGCCATGTTTTTTCCCTTTTTATACGCTATGATATTTAGTTATGTATCGTAAAATGTCTATTGATCCCAGGACAGGTATTTAAAAACAATAGATTGAGCCAATATCAGAACGGTTTCGGATTCAAGTGAAATAAAACGACAGGTTAGAGAAAACTTTGGTAAAAACAAAACGTGGTGAACATTTCAGGTGCCTATGAGCACGTGATCGCTAATACTGTTTTATATTGCCTGTCTGCGCTAATCCTGGCTCGGAATGGGAGAAAACAGGAAAAAAAAGTCATCGGAAATACACAGAATCGCAGAACAACGCAGTTCGATTTTCAAGTTGCTTGTTACAGCCAAACGTTGTCTTGACTTTCAAAAATACAATAGTTTTAGTAGTAGCGTGTATATATATATATGCGCGTAAGTGTGTGCGTGCGTGCATGCGATCAATAAAAGTAAATACATTAGGTCATATACTTTTGGAAAATCGACGAAGCATAACAAAGTTTTGCAGAAAAAAAACTAATCCGGGCAACATCCAATGGGAATTCAATGTAGCCAAAACAACAAACGTTTAAATACTCGGCAATGCATTCTAGTAATATTGCTATAAAACTTTCCGCAGCTCTTTATATAAGCATTCGCACATGGTCAAACTATTTTTATATAATTTCTGTGGACAATACTTTGAAAAATGTCATACACAATATTTTTTTGTGATCTTTCCAAAAGTAATCGATCGACATTGAAAAACAAAGTATTTTTATATTTCACTAAAAAGAGTTTTCAATTGATTAACCCCCTATCGGTCAATGATATGTTTACAACTGTTCTCAAGTCGAGTCTCTAGTTCTCTCAAAAAATCGGACTGTATATAATTTCAAGTTACCGGTATGGTAACATTGATCTTGTCCGCGTTTGTCATAGTAGAAAAAGAAGTTCACTGTTTTGAGTACATGTAGAAGAATAAAAGGAAATACTTAATATTTCTTGAAATTTCTAAGTCACATTTGAACTACTTTTAAGGTAGAGAAAAAAAATAGCAGCACGAGATTGGGCGAGTGCTTAATTTTTTTTCATGTCGAATCTGATCAATTTTAGACTACCAGCAGGCACTAACATGGTATTCTGTTTATCATGTCTTTATTTGCGTTTTTGGTATCTTTTTATTTAAACTGATTTTAGTCCAGCAAACAAATTCAGGTGCGTTAATCTGCGGTAAAGGCGCCTGAAAATAGTTTCCAAAATTGATTGATGAAATTAAAACAATACTAACGTAGATATTGTGGAAGCTGTTTGACTCTGTTGTAATTTTCAATGATATTTATTGACCTCAGTTTCTCGACGGTTAAAATGTGTTTAAGCACAGATTTAACACAACGCAAAAACAATGACGTCATCAATGTGTGTGTTGCTGTCTGATAAACCTTCCTTGCTGATAAACCAAAAGTTTATCTTACCCCACTTTATTACGTTGAGTAATACACATAATGATATGATAAAATCTACATTTCCACCTGAGATAAGTGGGAATAAGAGGCGACAGGTAAGGTAGACAGATTGGGCGTGTTATCTAGATCGACTTTTTTTTCTCAGTAAATGATATATATACAATTTTGACATTTAAAACTTTATTGTCATTTGTCATATGTGTCACAGTGCATATAAAGAATATCTTATTAGTGTCTGATAGTATCAACTTTATCAGGTGATGTTTAGAAAAAAGACGAGGCTCTGCCGAGTACTTGTTGTTTTTTTTTCGTGCCGAACCTGATAAAGTTTATAATATTAAACACTTACATGGTATTCTATTTATCATGTCAGTACTTCTAATTCTTTTTTATTCATTTTAAGAAGGGATAAAAGTTATTCCGTCCTGGTCAAAATGTATAATTATATATAATGACCTCATGTGCTTGATAAACTTGCATCGACGTGATAAACCTATGTTTATCAGGCACGCAGTTTATCAACAAAAAATAATGCACTGACAGGATACAATATAACAACAACTATAACAATGCAGTCCAGCTGCTTCAGAAAAACAACAATAACAACGTCGATAAAGATATGTACACTTGTCAGCCCTAAATAATCGTAAATATAAGCATACACGTGCATGGGTTTTATTGTAGACATTTTAAAGTGCGTGCGTCTAATTATCCTTGATCATTAGTTATGCTCACAAATCAAGATAAGTCGAACTGTATCGCACATATTCCAAATGAAACATACTGACCGTGTACAGATGAAAGATTCACGGGCGCAAGCGCTTAGCACATACGCACCGTATTATGCATACGTCTGTTAATTTTCGGCCATTTTCAAGTAGCAGTTTTAGTTACACCTTGTAACATATATTGAATATGTATATTTTATGTTTCTATACGTTCCCAACATGCACTGTTTGACAACTGGCGTAATGGTAACGCCTTGTAACTATTTACCGGTATATTCGTATGCATACAGTTTCCCAACCACTCTTTGGATTACTTTATAATTGTTATAATGTCCAACTCGTTTTCGTTTTCTAATTCACGAGTATTGAGTAATGAATCAAATCTTTCTATTGGCCTCTTTAAATCGGTCGACTGTTTCATGCTTTTGTTTTCTTCTACCGTTGTGCCACATGCATTAGTTGTTGAAAAGTTTGTCTTATTTGACTTTGATGTCATTTCATTATATTCTCCATTTTCTGAGATAGCTAACACAAGCGTTGGTTTCTTTAAAATCCGTTTTCCTCGAAGTCGTTTAATCCATTGCCATTTTGCTTTTGCGTTACGTTTTGTCGCGTCGTAGTTTCCGTTTTCGCCTATAGTTACCGGAAATAGATCTGGATTCGTCCGCGCGAATTCAGTGACGTCATCGTCACTAAACACCCCAAGTATGGTCCCCACCTTATTATTTCTAAAGTGACAGTCTTTTTTATCCATAAAGTGAAACTGACGCATTCTGCGAACTAACACCGCGTCCCTACGACGTCTTTTCCTTCTGTTTTTACGGTAACACATAAATGACATCAACATCAAAGAAATTAGAATGGCCGATAACACAATATGAGGAATGAATAACAAATATTTACGCACCATTCTATTTCAGACATTCATCTTGGCTAAAATGTAATTTCAATGGTATATTCCAGTCTCGGGCATCTCCCGGTTCAGGTCTGGTATACCCTAATGTTAAAGCATGGAATCCCCTACCTGTCCCACAATTCATAGCAATTTAATATTTTACCAAAGTATGGTGTGTTTTAGTTTCCGCTGTTCAAGCAAAATAAATCAGCGAACTCGCGTGTCACTGCTATGTAGCGGTCGCTAGCAGAGCGAAATTGGGCCGTATCTGTAGTCTTTCATTTCAAATTTATAGCATATTCACTTCCAATATATATTCACCAAAACTAAGAACATGGACATTAAGTTACCTCCGGACCAATGCTTGTGGATATAATGTAAAACAGTACATCGAACGTTTTGCAACACACAACCAGTTCTATAAAAAAAAGTCCGATTTAAATAAATTGCATTTCACACGTTATATTTCTGTTTTTGTATGCAGACATTCCATAAAACACCTAATATTTGTATCTCCAAAGTGGACAAGACAACCCAAACCCGACCTGTTTGTTCGTGCACACAACCCGTGCTGTTTGACAAGATGGCACCAACCATGTGTCTCAACGTCAACTTAGATAAACTCACATCAGAGTTTTCATTATTTCCAATAAATGCTACAAATCCTAGATAATTGGAAAGCCACACAGCCTATATACGCATGTCCATTTCCATACATTCACATATTGAAAAGAGAAAAGTGTTTAATTGAAGTTTCAATGATATAAATCTCATAATAACGACCACATGAGCAACATACCATCTTAACAGTTTGATTAATTCTTTAAAATAGATCTGTCATAGTCGCGAAACAATCCATGTTTCCTGTGCTCATCGGGTCGCTTACATCTAGCCGCCTTAGTATCTGCGTGTGCACACACAAAGGTTGCTCGCTAAAAAATCTATACAAGCTGTTCAACGTATCTCTGCCGCGGACGATCGTTTGTCTTACGGTGCAGTTTAAAAGGTATTTAACGGGTTAATTAAAAGCAAAAGCAGATCCACCTGGTTAATAGAGAAGATCTGTTTAATATAGAAAGTCATAAATCATTACATGGATGTCCATTTTCATTTCGAAGTTGTACGTACTGTTCAATGCTCCAGCTTACTTTACGGATTTAGAAAATGAACAGGGAATTTGGACACACTCATCCACACTCGTATTTCTAAACAGCGATACCTATTTCACCGAAAATTGTGAAAAACATACCTGAAACCCACAATCGCCCAAAATCATATCAGGATAGTTTTTAAATCATAAGTTTTACATTCCATGAAAATAGAATTCCAGTAGTGATAATGATGGTACAAATACATGTAATAATAATAATAATAATAATAATAATAATAATAATAATAATAAAGATGATGATGATGATGATGATGATGATGATGATGATGATGATGATGATGATGATGATGATGAAGATGATGATGATGATGATGATATCCAACATTTCTTTTCTGTGCTCTTTTAAATTGCACTGTGAGTAAAAGTTGATGTAGTTTTAGTTGTACGACTTTTAGCATCACTTTCAACATTTTTTTCATTCATATCGCGACGGCGTCAACTCGCGACAGTGTCTACTCGCGACGGTGTCTACTCGCGACAGTATTCTCTAAATGATAGATGCCATGCGAGGGCGCTTCCAGATGCCATTTTTCAAGTCTTTGGTATGCCCCGGCCGGGGATCGAACCCACACTATTCTGCATACAAGGCGGTTTACCACTAGACCACCGCTTCGGTTAAAAATATGTATGTAACAATTCTCAAGGTATTTGTGGATTTAAAAAAAGTAAAACTGGATATGCCATATGTAACCTGTGATGTGTTGAAAATGGCGTTAAACCCCATTTAAAAAAATACATATCAATGACAGGCCCTAAGTACATGACCCATTCTTTTAATATTAAGTTGACTTAGACTGCAAATCGATGTTCTCGCCAATGTGATGTTTCAAGATCGCGATGTAAAGTCATCTAAACGCAAACAGACACATTTCAATAAGTTATTGAAAAGTATTGAAAGGGAACACACGGACATCCTGTCAAACAGTTAGCCGGGCTGTTTTTATAGATTATCCATGCAAAGAAGATTAAAAATAACGCAGTATGGTTATGGAAACTTAACCGCGAGTAATGATACTCATAGAACTTTGGGCTTGTTATGTTTGTTGACATTCCTTTATTTTCAGATAGCATTGTTCTGTATTTGAGCCTCCTTATTAAAGTGTAACATAGAATAGTAAAGCGCGTTTTATCAAATACTTATTTATGGAAATAGTGCATTAGTATAAACAAGCATACGAAATGAGGTAAACATAAAAATACGTTTAAAGAGAATAGCATTTGCATAGGATTGCACTGCACTGCACTGTATCACACTACACTACACTAAACAAAACTACACACCGACACTACACTGCACTATTCTACGCTATACATTACACTTCATTACACTACACTACACTAAACAATACTACACACCACGACACTGCACTACACTGCACTGCACTGCACTGCACTGCACTGCACTGCACTGCACTGCACTACACTACACTACACTACACTACACTACACTACACTACACTACACTACACTACACTACACTACACTACACTACACTACATTACACTACACTACAACACGACACTTCACTACTCTACGCTATAAGTCAAACTACACACCACGACACTACACTACTCTACACTACACTACACTTAACAAAACGACACGACACTTCACTACTCTATAAGTTACACTTCACTAAACAATACGACACGACACTTCACTACTCTAAGCTATAAGTGACACTACTATAAACAATACGACGCGACACTTCACTACTCTACGCTATAAGTTACACTACACTACACTAAACGATACTACACACCACGACATTATATTGACTACACTACTCTACGCTATAAGTTACACAACACTACACTACACTAGAC
Source organism: Panopea generosa (assembly GCA_029582155.1). Taxonomy (NCBI): domain Eukaryota; kingdom Metazoa; phylum Mollusca; class Bivalvia; order Adapedonta; family Hiatellidae; genus Panopea; species Panopea generosa. Next base: position 50,374,072 of record CM055911.1, read on the forward strand.
AATACTTCACTACACGACACTACTCTACATTATAAGTTACACTACACTACACTAAACAGTACTACACACCAAGACACTACACTGCAATACACTATATTACTCTACGCTATAAGTTACACTACACTACACTAGACAATGCTACATGACACGACACTACTCTACACTATAAGTTACACTATACTACACTTAACAATACTACACGCCACAACACTACACTGCACTACACTTCTCTACGCTATAAGTTACACTACACTACACTTTACATCACTATCCTACACTTTACTATATTGTACTACTCTACAACGCTACACTACATTACACTAAACAATACTATACGCCACGACACAACACGACACTACATTACCCTACATGCCACGGCCCAACACTACACTACACTGCACTTCACTGTGCTACGCTATACTATGTACACTACACAATACAACACTACATTGGGCAACACTGTACTACACTACACTTCACTACATTATAGAACACAACACTGCACTACATTGCACTACACTATACACTACACTGTATTACACTATAATAAACTACACTTTATTATTCTACACTATACTGTACTACACTATATAACATTACACTATACTGCACTATACTACATTTCACTACACTGCACTATACTGTACTACACTTTACTACATTACACTACACTGCACTGTACTACACTTAACTACATTACACTACACTGCACTATACTGTACTACACTTAACTACATTACACTACACTGCACTATACTGTACTACACTTTACTACATTACACAACATTATACTATACAACACTACACTGCACTATACTGCACTGTACTGCACTACACTTCACTACACTGCACTACAATGTACTATACTACATTACACTATACTACACTATACAACACAACACTGTACTACACTACACTACACTATACTATATTACACTGCAGTATAAAACACTATACTGCACTATACTGTACTACACTAGACTACATTACACTACACTTCCTATACAACACTACACTACAATACACCCAAACACGAGGGTCTACTCACCTATTACCTACTCGTTGCCATGTTTCTTCTTTAAGATTTTATATTTATATTTTCAAAACTAGCACGAATTCACTGTTTTTTTCTCTGAAAAGTGTTACTGATTTCTTATATATGAAGTTAAGGTTATAACACTCGGAGAATAATGTTTCCATGTGTTTGTATGTACGTAGATGTCGAGAATGAGTTGGTGTCACTTTGATTTTAACATTGCCGTGTGTCCTAATTTAAAGTGTTAAAAATGTGTTTATCTGAATTATTGACAGTTGATCTAAACTGCAATTATTTATCATTCATCAACGATAAAAAATATAGGTCCACAGATATTGAACAAAGTCAGCAACTATTACTAAGAAACGCCTGTCGTCATCTTTATAGAGTATTTGGAACTGTTCAATGTGACTGTTTTTATTCTGCTTTTCACGTGTTTCTTCGGTGGCTTCACTGGCTCAACGTTCAGTTTTTGTACTAAACTTTGATTCCCGAAAACATTATTTCCCAGATCCCAGAAATGTTTTGACATAGTTCCCGAAAAGTGTTTCCCTTATATCTCTCAAATTAAGACTTTGATCCCTTGATCCAAGAAAGTAATGGCCAATGTTCCACAGATCTCTAAAAAATTGACCATGTTCCCAAGATCCCCAAAACCTTTGAGAGAACTTCAATAATACTCAAAACCATGCATCATATTGCTCAGAATGATTATCTCCCTTTGTTATATATTTTCCTCCATTTACTATTTAATGTGGTAATTAATAAACTGGCACATGTACATAATTTACAAGAATCAATGCAAATGCTCTTTTAAATATATCTTACTTCGTTGTCTTGTTACAACAACTTCTCGGTCGTGCGTAAGCAATGAATAGACTTGGCTGAAATATAATCATTGTATGAATTGTATGAATTTATGCTAAAGATTTAATTGTATTTGCCTCCAAGATTTATTGATGTTTCAAAGAAAACATGTTAATAATCTAACACTTAACTAAGAAAGCGTAGAATTATCGTCCTCCGCTAAAAATGTCAAATCAGACGAAACTATGGTAAATCGACATAATTCCTGGGGGGAATATGCATCCATTGAGTATGTGTGCGCATATCCACGTGACATTGATCGTTATCCCTTAGTTATAGATCTATTTGAATAACATAAAAACCGGGGGATGTAGTGTTAGACTGTAAGATAAATTTTAACTAAATTACGCCCCTCTGTATTTCTTCGAGATTGGGGACTATAAGGGATCATAAACATTTATATAAGTTAAGAGAGTATTTTAAGCAACAATATACTTTCATCTAACTTTTCGAACGATTAGGTTACTAGAACTGTAGCCCACATATATACACATGGTGAACATGTGTGGCACATTAATGCAAAATATGAAAAAAATAGCGCACCTATTTCTGACCATAAGTACGACTTTGACCTTGATCTACAGATCTGTGTCTTGCATGCGAAATGTCGTCTCATTATGATCAATATATGTGTCATATTAATTCAAGATAGGCCATGTAGCTTACAAGATATGGAGTAGACACAAACGTATGTACCTTATTGACCTTGAACCTTGAAGCACGACCTTTAAGCTATGAACTTTGGTAATGCGCACAGCACATCATCTAATTATGGTGAAAATGAGTGCCATGTTGTTTCAAAATATGTTTGATGGTTTTCAAATTGTCGTTTTTTTTTACCTATTTCTGACCTTGTAACCTTGAACTTTAAGCTACAAACCTGGGTCTTGCACGCATGCGACGATTCACCAGATTAAGATGAACGTGTGTTCTATGTTATTTCAAATCAGTGGTTTACAAGATATGGAGTAGATACGACCTTTTTACCTATTTCTAACCTTGAACTTCTAAGTGTGACCTTGACCATTCGAGCCTACCACAAGTGGGCTTGACAAAAATGTTGACCTTGGAGTAGTTTCTTTTTAAATTAAATTTTGTTTTACCGCCATGGTACAATCATGTAGTTACAGCAAATGTCTAGTAGTAGCATGTCTGTCTCATATGTAGATTTCTAATGGTTCAATAACAGGACGGATCTTACCAAAGAGTTTAACACGATGGATTTTTGTTTAAAACTTATATATTTTACATCGATTGTGAAGCAAGTTCTTATAACAGTCAAAGTCTTTCTGGGCAGAACCAGTACTAGGCCTATGCGGACAAAGTGTCTTGCTTGAGTACACCACACTTAGCCATGGCAGAGGATCAACCCCTGACCCCTGGTCCTGTATCCCCGATGTTCTACCACTTTTACAATGTATTAAAAATATTTAAAAACCAGTCACCGAGACTCCTCCCAAAAATATTGAAGTTAACCATATAATACTGACGCACAATTACCTGTGATTCTGTTCGCCTTAAACAGAAACTTTATATGCATTGCTTTTGTAATGTGATTTATTCATCATTTTATTGATTTTTTTTCTCTCCTAAAAATCATGCTCAAAGTCTTCAATGGTAAAACCAGTATTAGGCATATGTGGATATAATGCCTTGTTCAAGGACACAATCGTGATAAAGCCGTGGTGGAGGCTCAACTGATCCTGGGTCTGATACTCTACCACGTGCTACATTCATATACTTGTCCATATTCATACACTTAGTCTACATTCATATACTTATCCATATTCATACACTTAGTCTACATTTATATACTCTGTCCATATTCATACACTTAGTCTACATGTATATACTCTGTCAATATTCATACACTTAGTCTACATTTATATACTCTGCCAATATTCATACTTAGTATATATTCACACACTCGATCTGTATTAATACACTTCGTTGATATTCATACACTTAGTCTAGATTGATATACTTAGTTTACATTTAGTCTATATTTATTCATTTAGTCTGCATTCATACATTTGATCTATATCAATATACATGTACTAGGTCCATATTCATACACTTAGTTTATGTTCAAACACTTGTATATTCATATTCTCAACCTATACATAAACTTTGTATTTATTCGTACTTTGTCCATATCCCACGTGACTAAATCTACCAGCATTATATTAACACAAATAATTTCATCAGAGTTCCCCCATTTCATATAAGCATCTAAAACACAAATACAAGAATGCAAGTTTTTCAATGAAATTTTATTTTGCATGTTTAACTGTCAAATAACACTTTAAAATATAAATAAATTAAGTTATGAATTAACAATTAAATAGTAAATTTACACAGTATTGGATGAAATTGAGCATGAACCAATTTAAGTACAATGTATATCATTAAATATACAATCGTAATTATTAAATGGACTGCATTAGCATGTATGCACCAATTGATCAATGAAAACATGAGATAGATATTTACATATAAGTCAACAAATCGCTGTATTTGTATCAGTTATCAAATATGCATATAGGCAGTAGATGTTTTCAAAACTTGGTACATACTATGTGAATGAATTAACATAGCTCATACAATTAATAGTCAGTTAAAAACACACATCTTTGGTATAAGGAATGAAATAACTATAATATTTGCTTTCCATTTCCTGCACTGCCCCAATCCGGATCTAAGAATTGATCAAATACTAAGAAAAATGTGCATTACTTTGGCCTCTGAAAACTATGTAATATTTGTATTTTATCAATTAAAATCACTTGAAAAAATGGGCAAAATTTAAGTTTATAAAAATAAATAATTGTGTTTTTTGGTGATTATTCTTTTTGCTAATGATCTTTTTATTTTAGAATTATATTCTTTATTCTAAATATTGAACTTTATAATAAAAAATAAGATAAATATAATGAAATGACATCACCAGTTTGTGGGCTAACAGCTACCCTGCTAAAGCATAGCATTTTTTGTTAGCATAATAATTAGAATAACAGATTTTGATAAAGCCAAGCCAAGCCAGGTCAGTAAGTAACACTTCTGTCTGTCAATCCAGGAGCTAAATATATGCTTAATATATCAAAGCTTTACGCAGTTAGCCAATCATCTCTCATGAATATAGTGCTCAAGATAAGCACTATTTGGGGGTATTTAAGCATTGAAATTCCTGAATAAGCATTAAAATTTAAATTAAGGGGTTAAATAAGCATTGGGTATTCTTAATTTCAGTTTTGATTAGTTTGTTTTAAATGGCAGTTTGATAAGAATTTTCATTTTTACCCGTAAAATTTTAAAAATAAGCATTGTATACTAATTTAACCCCATTACTTAATATAGACGCCTTTGGACACCTCTAATAGCCTTTGGACACCTCTAATATAGATTGCTTTTGAATTATTGGGTGAATTATGTTTATACTAACTGACAGAGTGGAAAACAGTGCAGGAAGTTTTCAGATTGCTTGTTACGAGCAATCTCAACTATTCTTTCACTGTTTTCAAAGGCCTTCTGTGATTGGTGTGGGAAAACGTGTATCTGTGGAGTAAAGGGTTAAGGGGTAAAATATTTATCTGAAGAAAAGCTTATCTAGAGCACTGTGAAAATGTTGGATAAGTCAATAACACTCCCAGTTTTTCTCATGTACAGTAATATCTGACATAGCCACGAAAGATGAGACAGATTTGTTAACCATATCAAGTTAAAATAATGAAAGCCCTTCTGCATTAACATGCACGTGTACCATCACTACTCACAAACATGAACTGTAAATAAAAACCAACATTCACTTGTTCATAATTATAAAATGTGAATTGGTTCTTTCGGCTCTTTGTCTCAGGTTCACTCCACTGTAAATAACTAATCTCCATCAATCGCTAGAATCTCACACTATCTCTAACTGTTCAGCATATCTCCCTGATACTGGGCCTGCTTCACCAATTTTTGTTCATGTGGCTGCAGCACCTCTGATGCATGCTCGTCCTGCCATGCATTCACCATATCCATCCCAAACTCTGTATGTAAAGCTGCTAACTTCTTGTTGGACTTGTTCACTTCTCCATTCATCCTACAATTTATAAGGAAATTTAAAAGATCTGGGATAAAAACTCTTGGAAAGCATGAGAGCACAGGTATATTATTTTGTTCTTTGATTTATCTTGATCATTATGAAAGTTTCTATAGATATTCTACTTTCAATAACATGAGTGAAACTTTCCTTTACATAAATTTTATTTTGAAAAGGGGCGTAACTTTGATAAATGGTTAACAGATAACCTATTTCGTACATTTGTGGTCAATTTTGATATATGGTAAAAAGTATTATAACTTGATTACAACTGGTCCTATTCAGAAAATATTCGAAGTAAATATATGTATATTTAAAAGATATTCTCAATCATATCTACAAAAGTACCGAGCATGACATCACTGGCTTTATAAAAAGTAATAATAATTTCTTGATAAATACAAAGATTTATTTATTTGTTTGGAGAATAATATTTCCATATGGTTAAAACGTTTATAGGAATAAAGGTTGTTGTGAAGCCTTTTTATGATCCAAATAAATAATTTCAAAATTGTCTCACTAGACAGTTGGCCCCTCTTTTTTGATTATTGCACTAAGAAAAATAAATCCAATATAATTTGGTTCTAAATATTTTCAAAATGGATCATAGGGGCTGTGATTTCTTGCTGCAGATGAGTAGAGCAAAAGCTGGCATAGCACATGCTATACATCATTGGTATTAAAAAGACGGATGTATTTAAATGTATCAGCATTAGAGGACTTTTTTAAAAAAAATCTTAGGGGTATCACTGCACGGTCATTTAAAAAAACAAGCTGGCCAACCCACCAGTTATTATGCATTTTCATGAGCGGATACATTCTTGCTACGAAAAAAAAAATACTTTAAACAATTTTCTATGTGGATTTATTTTTACCATAAAAATCCTAGACCTTATATATAAAACAAAGAGCAAATGCATTCGAGTAGCGAGTTGAATTAAGGAAACAGCTCAAATACACAGATGTACAATTTAAATCCTTTGCCAAAAGTCAATTACTATGAAAATTAATGTTATATATATTTTTTTAAAAAGTATAGACCTTCAAAGAATGGGGTGGGATACAGGGTGGTGTTGAATTAGGCTCGAAAAATCAAAATTTAAAGTTTGTATGAAGTGTGTAAAATGTCATAAAACTAATGCCATGAAACTTCTTACTTATTTAAACTTAAGACCAACTTTCAGAGAGTCAAATAATATTTCCTCCATTACAATGGGAGGGGGGGGGGGGGGGGGGGGGATTTATTTGGGGTTTACTGTATACTCTTACTTATGATACCATGTAATGATTTATCAAACTGTAACATGAATAAATTGAACTATAAATTGTGGAATAACTTTCTGCTGTATATATAAACATAGATAAGTGTTGGATGGTAGTTTTATACCTCCTACTCTCTCCAATTGCTCTTGAGAAAAACTGGTTTGTTCTCTCATCATCCAATTCATCAGTACTGTCCATTTTGCCAGCATCCTGAAAGTGGATATTAATATTTATGGTATTAAGTCTGACGTAATTATCTGGTAAATAAATATACACTACACTGCTGTCTGGTAATTATACCTACAGTGCTGTCTTGGTATTATAAATTACAGTGCTGTTGGCACTTATACACTATAGTGCTGTTGGGTAATTATACATTACTGTGCTGTTGGGAAATTATACACTACAGTGCAGTCAGGTAATTATACATGACAGTACTATTGGTATTTATACACTACAGTGCAGTCAGGTATTTATACACTTCAGCGCTGTTGATATTTATACATTACAGTGCTGTTGGTATTTATACATTACAGTGCTGTTGGTATTTATACATTACAACGCAGTCAGGTATTTATAGATTACACTGCTATTGGTATTTATACACTACAGTGCTGTTGGTATTTATACACTACAGTGCAGTCAGGTAATTATACACTGCAGTGCTGTCAGGTAACTATACACAACAGTGCAGTCAGGTATCTAAACATTACACAGCTATTGGTATTTATACATTACAGTGCTGTTGGTATTTATACACTACAGTGCTGTTGATATTTATACACTGCAGTGCTGTCAGATAATTATACACTACAGTGCAGTCAGATATTTATGCCGCTGTTGGTACTTATACGCTAAGTGATGTTAGGTTATTACAAATTACAGTCCTATCAGGTAATTATACAATACAGTGCTGTTGGCTAATTGTATACTGCAGAGTTGTTGGGCAATTATACACTACAGTGCTGCTGAGTAATTATACCCTACTGTGCTGTTGAGTAATTATACACTACAGTTTTGTTGAGTAATTATACACTACAGTGCAGTTGAGTAATTATACACTTCAGTGCTGTTGAGTAATTATACACTACAGTGTTGTTGAGTAATTATACCCTACAATGCTGTTGAGTTAATTACACACTGCAGTGTTGTCAGGTAACAAGGCTAGAAATTTCTTATAAAAGCTATTCGTCCTCCCCTTTCCAACATTTTTAATTGAATGCTTAAAATCAAAGAAATAAAAAGGTCAGTTTCTTAAATCTTACTCATTCTGATCAATTGTTCACTCGTCATGGTGAGCAGACGAATGAAATTTTTCAGTCCTGCTGGTAATTATACACAGTGCTACGAGTAATTATATATTTATACTTTAATTGGTGTTTTTAGGAATTATATTCTGCAATGATGGGCGGCTTATGTACATATTTGGGCACATCATTGATTTAACGCAGGAATAGGAGAGGTCCAAGGGCAGCTCCTTGTGGGAATGCTTGTGCTGTGTTCAGCATGGTTAAACGTTGTTTATATATTATCCTTTGTATACCTAATACTGCGATATACCTATTACCGCCAATGACCGGTATAAATCGGTGACTAAAAGAAAAAAAAGGAATTGGAAATCAAACTACATTGATGCTGTACCTATAAATTTCAATAGTCACATCATTAAAAATAGACAAACAGCTCTCACAAAAGTTCACTCTACTAGAAAACGTTTGCAAACAAATTGAACATCTAAGCGAACTGAACGCAGCACTCTCTTCTTGACTGATGTCGACATTACTCGTCTGCCTATGATCCTTCCAAGTAGATATACATTGATATTCCGTACCTTCTGCTTTTTATAATTGTCAGTTACAAAATCTTCAAGACTGCTATTCAACTCCTGTGCACTACCTTCGCCTTTTTTCTCACCCTCAGAATGAACGCGTTGCTGGTTGTCCGCCATTTGTAAACAAAATCAGAACGAGGCTATTGAGTCTGAAATGTTCGTATTTAATTTTAATTTATTATTTTCTCTACTTATATAGAAATTTAAGCTTTCCTAATATAAAAATAATTATTATTCATTTCATCTTACTTTATTCTGTGTGTTTTTTTACATTATAACGAACGATGGTTGCTATGCAAGAGCAACAAGCACCTGTTTATTTGAAGCGACACCTATCGGTAGTTTAACTTAGAAACGATTTGCAATTATTCCATCACAAAAATAACACAAGTTTATAACTATGCCTCGCGGGAGAGATGACGCTGGCTCTGAAAACCAAGAAGGTGCAGTTTCATTTGAAACTTATCGAGATGAAGCTTTTCATTTCGTGCACGTCGGGCAATTCGAGAAAGCCGTCGAAAGTTTTACAAAGGTAACTAAATTGGCTCTGTATACATTTTGTGATGGGTGGGGTGTGGTGCAGCGTACATACCGCCGCAGCCGCCCCACCAAATACAATTAAACAACAAATATTGAAAATCATCCTGTTCATCTGCTGTTGTATACCTTTTCCCATAATGCTTCACATCAAATTGACTTAATGAGATAGTTCCATTCTGTATATCTTGGAATGAGTTGGAAATGCAGACCACAGGTTGTTATGTTGATGATGATGCTTATTATACCATCTTTAGAAGTAGATTAGAAAATGAACGGCTGTTGAGTCATATGATATGCTTAATTCGACTTTAATAATAATCCAATTGTTAAGATTAAATTAAACAAAATGTTTGTGAAACTTCTGGATTAAAAGATTATACTCTGTGAGAATGGATATACAGTAATCTTAATCTGATATTGAACACATAATCGGATATAGACCACCTACAGTTTTGTTGGTTAATTATGTACTAGTTATTTGTTACCCAAGCTCCCCACAAGCTGGGCTCTTCTCACAAGCTGGGCTCTTCTCACAAGCTGGGCTCTTACTGCAATGGTGTGCCCACAGTGCCATGGAAGCTAGGGAATTTTACTTCAGGTTAAAAATGTAGATGATTATAATGATGCTTTTTGAAGGGGAGTACAAGTATTCTGTATGGGGCAATGAAAATCTTGGGAGAATTGAAGACAGAAAAAGTCAATAGCGGGACAATATGTCAGCAACAACATTGAACGATGGTGACAAAAAGGTCATGGAAGTGTGTGAGCGTTGTGGGGGGGAGGAGCTATAACATTAGTATACTGTAACGCATTTAAAGGGGTTATATTGACAAGTAACACAAACATGCTGTTAATCCAGACTTTTCCTGTATGCAGTGTGCACAAAATAATGCTAATGTATTGACGTATAACCTTTATTTACTTGAAAGTTATCAAATTAACAGTAATTGAATATTGACCAAAACTTTAATACGTCCTGCAATAAAGTATTGCGCAATGTTTACATTGAACTCCATAAACTTCCCAAACAAAGCCTCGAAAACGAGATTGGGAATGAGTTTTCACGACGTTATCTGATGATTGATCGGAAAGCTGAAAGCGGTTCGTTAAAAATGGCAAATGTAAACAAAAACGTGGCTTCAGAAACCCGATGTTTGTAATAAAGAGGTTCTGCAATAAGACACTTCAGACACGTATATCTCTAAGTTGTAAGTGTATCTTCATGCTGGGCGTGTGTATTTAGGACAGGGAATTGACGGTAATATGCCAATATAATCCCATTTACATATTGGTAATTATGTCTTAATGCTGCATCTTTTCTTCAGGCATTAGAATTGAGACCAGACGACCCACACTGCCTTGTTACCAGATCTAAATGTTACCTTCAAGTAGGAAATGCAGAAGCTTCCCTAAATGATGCTGAACAGGCTCTGAAAGAAAATAAATCACTCACTAAGGTAATTGAATAAATTTTAAGTATGACCCATTTTTAAGAATAAATTTCAAGTGCACATAATCAGATACAGTAGAACTTGACGGAACTTGACAAAATAGCCAGATATCCACCATCTGTGGTGTTTCAGGCATCCATGTTAGAACCAACTAAGTTCTACTGTATCGATATATTATTATATTAAATTTGGAAGTCTTTGTTGTTGCAATGGCACAGTTTCTGTTATTGCCACATCAATTTAAAAGTGATGTTTTGTTCTGTATCCTATTGTGTTTTCTCTGGGACAATCCTGTTATTGGATTTATTACAGACTAAATTGATTAATAAAAGGAAGATTAATTATCCATGTAAGTTTTCTGTATTAATCATTGAAAGTGCTTTTCAGATCTCTTCATGCCAGATATTAAATGAATGGTTTGGAATTAACTTTCTTGCAAGGATATCTGCATTTTTACTGAAGTTAGATATTTTTATCTCACCTTAGGATCGAGATAAAATCTTCTTGCTATTACGTATTTCCTTGCGCTTTGATGTAACGCCATTCATAAAATCCGCGTTCTATGACGTATTCATTCATTAATACTATGGTGTCCTTGCACTACTATAAACCGGAATAACACTTTTAAAAAATCCCACAGTTCAGGTTGTATACAAGAAAAGTATCTTTCATGTGGTTTTTTTTGGTGCAGATTGAAAATTCCTTTCCTCAAGGTTTTTGTTTTGGTGGTAAAACAATTATCCCTCAGGTTGGAATATTCCATCCACACCTCAAAACCATGAAAGATAATTATGTTATATCCATTTCTTTAAAGTAACCTTTTCTTAGAATCAGTGATGTGGTATAAACTATGTCAGTCTTTATCTCTACTCACTTACAGCAAGAAATCACAATCTCTTTGAACTATTTTTTAAAAGATTTCATACCAAATTACACTGGACGTTTTACACAAGAATTGTTGTACCATCACTCAAAAAGGTGTAACTATAGTGAGACATAAAGATTATGATTATAGGAGCTCAACTTTATTTTACTACATTCCAAAACCAAGCATTGCAAGTCTGTCCAGAAATATTACTCAGAAATTATCCAAGCTAGGTTTGTTAAGCAAGTGGATTATCAGGGAGCAATCAGGAGATTATGCAGATACAACTTAGATCCTGTGGTAGCAAAAAGGCATATGCACTACATTTGTGAAACTAAGCATGTGTATAGAAGGCAAAAAGGAGAAATTAATGCAGGTCATTTAATTTTTATAGTCAAACAAAAATCATGGTTGCTATGGCAACAAAATGGATGTAAATTACAGATATGACCTGGAGCCTTAGGTAACTCAAAACATATAAAAGATAATTTATGAAACTTACCATGTGGATAGAAAGCAATAAGGATCATCGTGTACATCATTTTATTATTTTTTCTACTGAACAAAAATTGTGGTTGCTAGGGCAACAAAATTAGAAATATTACAAATACAAGCTGGATCCTGCAAAAGCTCAGAAAGTATTCAAGTTGAGTTATAATCTAATAAGGTAACCAGAGCTGATTTTGATCTCAATTTTATTTATTTCAGGGTTTGTTTCAAAAAGCTGAAGCTCTCTACCAGAAAGGTGATTTTGAAACAGCTCTTATGTTTTACCACAGAGGTCACAGGTTGAGACCAGAGCTACAAGAATTCCGACTTGGTATACAGAAATCTCAGGAAGCGATAAACAACAGTATTGGAAGTAGGTTGTTATAGTTGTGCATGATAATTTACATCTTGTAGAATGAAATATGTAAATTAGCACATATTGAAGACAGACGAATAATGTTTTGGTTACCTGTGTCTAAACATGTAGCAGTGCTCCAGATAAGCTTTTCTTCAAATGAGTATTTTACCCCTTAAATTAGTATGCAATGCTTATTTTCAAAAATGTTAAGGGTGAAATTGAGCATTCTTATCAAATTGCCATTCAAAAAAAGCTAATCAACACAAAATTTGAGAATAACCAATGCATATTTTACCCCTTAATTTAAATTTCAATGCTTTATTCAGAAATTTGAATTCTAAAATATCCCCAGATAGTGCTTATTTTGGAGCACTGATGTAGTCTATGTTTTTGAACAAAACATTTGATTTCATATTTTTGTACTAATTCTACATAGGAAGACTATGAGCATGATATAAGTTTTAGGAACTTAATTTGAGTATTTAGCATCATTTTTATTCCATTGATGTCTGACAAACGAACAGTTTACCTAACCACTCTCACTAGAGCATACTTATCTCTGCAAGTAACTGATAACTTTCTCACTTGAATCAGTGGTGAAATAAGAATGACAATGTGAAGTTATTTTGTATGTCAATCATCACAGAGACTGTGGTCGGTTGTGGATTCAAACTCATGTCCTCTCGATTGAAAGTCAGACATGCTACCGACTGAGCTAACTGGTCCCGGCACTTATTAAGAACTAATTAACTAAACAGTTACTGTTACAGTTAAAGTTGATCATAAGCTTAATAAAGTTGTATAGCAAAACAGTCATAACAAACCAAACAATGTTTAAACTAAAAATTTTAAACTATGATTTTTTTTCTAGCCCCGGACTCAGTGAAACTTGAAGCCAACAAAGGTGATATGTCCTATTTCTACAAGCAAGAAGAGGTTAGTTTTATTACAATCTACCCTGTGTAGACAGACAGTTCCATATTCAGCAACCACCTGTTTTTAAGAAACCATATTATTAATATTATATTCTTCAATGAATTTTATTCAGGATTCAGGATAATTTGACCTGTATTTAACCACCACTTGTCCTCAGCAACCATATTGTCTGTGCTATTTAGTTTTTATTGCTAATTTATTCAACATTTCCATTTTCAGCAAACTTTTGTCTTCAGTCAGTTAATCAAAAAAGGAAAGTTTTTAAACTTGATTTGTATAAATTTAACCTCAACCTCTCTTTGACAGATATATATTCTGTTTGAGTTAGTTTCAAACAGTGTTATTAAGGATTGAATAACCTGTATTTAACAATCACCTGTCTTTAGCAGCCATATTTTTCTATTTTGTTTAGGTTTAAACCATCATTAATTAAGCATCAGCTTACCTGCATTTAGCAATCACCAGTCCTGTCTTTGGCTGTCACATTTTCTATTTTTTTTTGTTTAAATTGACATTTATCAAGCATCAACTGACAACCTGTATTTAGCAATCATCTGTCTTGAGTGGCAGTCACATTTCTTTTTAGTTTAAATTTATCAAGCATCAACTGATCTGTTTTAAGTAATGTATGTTAATTAATTTAATATATGACAATTTACATTAAGCAATCAGTCACCTGCTTTCAGATACATTTTTTTTCTTTTATTATGTTTGGTTGCTGAGCCAATTTTTTTCTCTTGTCATGATTGTTGTTGGCATTTTACATTAAATCTGAAAGATGAATACGCAACTTTTTCATCTTTTTGTGAAAAGAATCGCAGGCTGTAGTTTTGGTAATTTAGACATTGAGTTACCGGTAATAACTTTTTGTAAATGGTTTGAATTATTGAATCCTTCTCAACTTTGGTAGATATGAATTAAAATTGATATTTATTTCAGTGGCGCCCAATTCCGACCCCAGAATTCAATATGCGGGTACACATGTATATTTTCTTTGCATGAAATCAAACATAATTTGTCATGGAAAAAAACCCAAGAGCATTTGGCAAAGAATGAGAAATAAATTTAGCAATTTGCCTGAGCAGAATAATTTTTAATTTGCTAGATGTTTAATTAATTAGTCAGTGCTTGTTAATTACTAAACAGAACAATTTAACGCATGTATTTAATATCTGTAATATAGGCAGGGTTTCAAACTTAATTAATTCTAAAACATATATCGACGTCATTAATGAATATTTATTACATGCATGTATATTAAAACATTTTCTGAAACGTACATGGCATGTTACCTGAATTACCTTGATATTAACATGACAATGTTTTAATGCTTAGAATTACAAGCAATTAAGTACTGATATAGACTTATAATTTCTTTAACATGACCAGATGTGAACATAAAACTATGACATAAAGGTTCTGTCCCTTTGTCTTCCCACTGATTTAAAATGAATATCGTTCAGTATGCAATGATCAGCCATATAATTATGATGTACATGCATATTTTTTGTAAGCTTGCAGTTTGTTTAATTTTTTTAAAAGTTGGCTTTTATAATTTTTTATTGTATTTATGAACCGGTGTTATTATAACAATACAGACAAATGTTAAGTTTAAGATATGTGATACATGTAGGTGAATGTACAAATAATACTTTTTAAAAAAAAAGGAATGGAGAATGTATATATAAAATATAATTTTTCCTATGTACAGTGTATATGCCTGATTATACATGTAGTTTAAAACAATTCAGATTGCATGTCAATATCCTAGGTATAAATTCATGAAACATTTAAGTCAAATAACCTAAAACGAGAAGAAAAAAATGATAATGATTCAGTGACTGGGAAATCCATGGGCCATAGGCCATAGTCCCATAAAATCTCAAAATGTCACATAGAAATTTATACTGATGGGCCCTGTGATTTTCATTATGAACAAGGTGAAGAATCTATGTTAAACAGATGCTTCACAGAGGTTTGGCAAGCGTCTTACTGCTTATCTGTATCAGCTAAGTGCAACTACTATTAAATGCATACAAGCAAGCAGTGATTTCACGTTGGTTCGGAATCCATCTCAAACCTTCACGAATTTTGGTTCAAAGTGGCATAATGATATAGTTTTATTTCATTTTTATGTTTAAGTATATATTGTCACATAGAATTTTGAAAATGTCACATAGATTTTTTAAATGTCACGTGATACAGACATACATGTATATCTAGATTTTTTTTTCTGGAACCTGTTACATAGTATTACAAAGTACATGTACAATTCACAATGTCACACCACAAACATTATTGAAGACGTTATGACTGATTGTTTATTAAGCAATATTAGTTTAAACATATTTTATTGCCAAATATATACACATATACTTAGGTACAACATTTTAATGAATTTAAGTCAAGGATTTACAGATGGTTATATTGTGTAATTGTATGATGTTGGTTAGTTAACTAAAAATGATATATTTGATTTCCATATTTATAGGAACAGAAAGCAAAGGTATTGTTATAGTGGATCACAATTCCAAAATGTAGAATAATACGACCTTCACCTTTCAACTTTGAGTTCAACCTTAATTTGACCTTTACCTTTGCATTAAACCTTTCTATGCACATGACCTTTCACTTCTCTTCTTTCAAGTAACAAAAAAACTTATCACGGATTTGAAAAAAGACAGCTGGTTTTCACGGTTTCAAGTTTAGAAACAAATTTGGTATTAAGAACATAAAAATTAAATAACTTTTAAGAGAAAAAAATAATTCTAGAGAACTGTTAGAACCAGCAATTTTCTTTCATTTCTTAGTGTACACATTATATGTTTTAGTTAAGACGTATGGAAGTACTTAATGAGGTAAGTCCAGGAGAGCGAAAAGTATATTTTGACATCCAGAGGTTATTTTGTTTAAATGTTTTCATTCAGTAAAATTTGGTTTCCCTTACCGGGTAATCAAATAATAGTAGAAGTGCTGAATTCCGATGTTATAAGTTTTGATTTACTTTGTAGAGCGTAAATAGTGTGCTGGGATTTTCATAAAATAGAGATGTTGCACAGTTTATTTTTTTCAATTTTGTAGATTTTTTTTTTTTGAATAGTACAGGTTTTCGTTACAATTTATGCAATTTTTTACAATAGTATAACTAATTTTGTTTTTTTAGATATTTATAGTGATTTTTGCCTGGATAAGTGAATTAAAGGGCACCTCAGTGAGGTTATTTTTTTTATTGCGCATATAGCAGTCATTATTTTGAGGAAAAAAAGCTCTCAGTAAAATGAATCAGTGAACAGGAACCGCTTTGATGCTATCTGAAAAAAACATAAATATATATAATATATAAAAATTATAGTGTCACATAAAAAGTTTTTTATGGGTAAAAAAATTACAAACCCATTTCGAAACTGCTAATGTTTCAATGCTTTCTAGGGACACACTGTGCCAATAAAACATTACTCATAAAGAAAAACTTTCTCTAAATGAGGTCAGATGATGTATTTTTATTTTTAAAAAAAGTTGTCAACGAAATCAGTCAGTTTCAAGCCTTGTCCCCTATTTATCCAACTGACCTCACATAATTCCATAGTGGGTCTGAAATACAAACCAAGTAACAACTTATGAAAGGAATATAAGTGCGAGATTTATATTTTTTGTGAGTGTTCTTTGTTTGCAAAGCTGAATGAATGTAATTGTAAAGGATTTATTTATCCATTGTGAAGGTTACTGGTTTTCTAAGCCGACTGGCAAAAGGAAACTTTAAAAAAAAAATTCTCTAAAAGTTCAACGCATAGACATTCGATATTTTACATGTAGCATTGTATGGAGGTCTCTTCTTTAAAGTTGGTTTTTAAAGTCTGGTAACTGAGGTAAAATTTTGGCTGCCTCAGTGGTCAAGTTTTACCAAAAGTTTTAAAGGCAAAATGTTAAATTTTTCATGTAGATGCAATAGCAGAGCCCCATTTTTCATTGAATCTTAAAACACAAAAAAAAACACAATACCAGCGTTTGAAACAATATTCCGGCAATGTATTTAGCAGGTGTCAATGACATTGTTCAGCAGTTGCATTACCACATGATCTCGGATAAGTTCTCGGACCATCATGATTCAATCACACAATAATTGGTACTGCCAGGGACTTACAGGCAAAATTTAAGAGCAAAATACAGTTCCTCTGAAATGATCATATGTCCATTTGGTTGCCAATAGAGCAATTAAGGCCCTCATGGGCCTCTTGTTAGTATTCTTCAAGGAAAGTTCATGACAGATTGACATTTGTTAAAGGTAAAGTGTAATGGTTATCTTAGAGAAATTTGTTTCTTTGGTAAAATGGAAACTAACATTGTTATTGATAGCAATTTATTTCAAAAAGTTAAAATCAACGCTTGTTAAGAACTCGTTAACAAATTTGTATTTAAAAAGAATGTTCCTGTTATGTGTATGTATATATAGATATTTAGAAATCTCAAAATGTCATTTCTTTTTTTATTTAACAAATTGAAGAAAAGCAAAGAAAATCCAAAGGTGATTTATTATTGTATTGACACGGCTTTGTTCTCACTTTGAATTGTACAATCTGTTTACAACTTAGGTAAATTAAGTTAGATTGAACTGTTATTTGATACAGGTGTCCAACTTAGTTTTTATTTGAAGTTGTGTATTTCGACTTACTGGTACTTTATTGTTTTCACAACACTTGGTTAAATTTACATTGTAATTTCATGTTCTCACTGACTGTCACATGTCACATAGTTTTGTCATTTTCACATTGTCTTTTCAATTTCCTTGATGTCACAATATTTTCTCCATTCCTAATCATTGCCTTCTGAAACTATCATTGTCACATTATCTTGGCAAATTATCATTGTCACATTTTTTTTCTCCTAATTTTTCATGCATATTGTCACAATTTGTCTTATCATTTCCTCACTCAGTATATCATTATCATTGTTGTTTTTTTCAATTCCGCATTCTCATTGTAACCTTGTCTTTTCAATGCCACATTCTCATTATCACATTGTCTTCAATGCCACATTCTCATTGTCACATTGTCTTTTCAATGCCACATTCTCATTATCACCTTGTCTTCAATGCCACATTCTCATTGTCACCTTGTCTTTTCATTGCCACATTCACATTATCACCTTGTCTTTCCAATGCCACAATCTCATTGTCACATTGTCTTTAATGCCACTTTCTCATTGTCACCTTGTCTTTTCAATACCACATACATTCTCATTGTTACCATGTCTTTTCAATGCCACATTCTCATTGTCACCTTGTCTTTTCAATTCCGCATTCTCATTGTCACCTTGTCTTTTCAATGCCGCATTCTCATTGTCACCTTGTCTTTTCAATGCCACATTCTCATTGTCATCTTGTCTTTTCAATGCAACATTCTCATTGTCACCTTGTCTTTTCAATGCTACTTTCGCATTGTCACCTTGTCTTTTCAATTCCACATTCTCATTGTTACCTTGTCTTTTCAATGCTTTTTAATTTCTCATTGTTCACTATCTCGACGCTTGTTTTAATGTGACACAAAATAGCTGTTGTTGTTACATTAAGCATATCGTTTATGTCTTTTTCTTCATGGCTGGTGTCACATGGTGCTACATGTTTTGCACAGGAAACTGGTTTCAGAGTTATTACTTGAAAGTTACTTTGTTAGAGTTATTATTTAAAAGTTCCTTTGCCAGTGTTATTACTTGACATTTAATTATTCAGAATTATAACTTAATAGTTCCTTTGTCAGAGTTATTACTTGAGTTACTTTGTCAGTGATTTTACTTATTAGTTACTCCGTCAGTGGTATTACTAAAAAGTTACTTTGTCAGTGTTATCACTTGAGTTACTTTGTCAGTGGTATAACTTGGCAGTTACTTTGTCAGTGTTATCACTTAACAGTTACTTTTTTCAGTGGTATCACTTAAGTTACATTGTCAGAGTTATTACCTGAGAGTTGTGTTGTCAGATTATTTTTTCAGGGTTGCTTTGTTAAAGTAATTATTTAACAGTTACTTGGTCAGAGTATTATTTTGAGGGTTACTTGGTCAGAGTATTATTTTGAGGGTTACTTTGTCAGAGTATTATTTTGAGGGTTACTTTGTCAGAGTGTTATTTTGAGAGTTACTTTGTCAGAGTGTTATGTTAACAATAACTTTGTAACAGTATTTACATTAACAGTTACATCATCAGATATTGTATATAACTGATAGTTACTTTTTTCATAGTGTTTATGTTGAAATTATTTTGCCAGAGTTTTTATTTGACTGTTCCTTTGTCTTGGTATGTACATTGACAGTTACTTTGTCTTGGTATGTACATTGACTGTTCCTTTGTCATAGTTTGTACATTAACAGTTCCTTTGTCTTGGTATGCACATTGACAGTTACATCATTGTGCGATGTACATTGACAGTTACATCATTGTGCTATGTACATTGACAGTCACCTTGTTGTGGTATGTACATTGACAGTTCCTGTGTCAGAATCTCTACAAAGATGGTAGAAAATCTGTTAATTTGCAACCATAAGAATAATTTCTTCCTATTTTGTTATGAAAATGGGTTTTATTGTCACACCATATAAAAAACTCCAAGTATGTAAAACTGTAATCATAAAATGTTTTAATACATTAATTTAATATAACATGATTCTTGTTCTTGTTTTTTATTCTAGTTTATTCATCGTTACATATCTACAAGTCTGATTATTTCATATAACACTAAACCTTTTACTGATATAATTTAGCAATTGCCCCATAATATAGCGTCTTTGTATTGTGGGATATTTCTCTCTGTCTGGGCATGGTATTTAACTCATTGGTAATAGTCTGTTTTTTTCTTATATATTAATAAACCTACCATAACATGAGTGTCAAGTCGGTGTCCCATATTCTTGTCAGATGACATACAAATATTATAGATTCTGTAACAAAATATTTACATAATTAAACCATATAATTGTATAGTGTATAATTTATTAACCATTTAATTTTGTGCAACGTATATTTGTTATGTCTATACCTAAAGTATTAGGAATATTTGCCAATATTGATCAAATTTTACAGGAGTTATGGTCCCTTTATTTTACATTTTTTAAGTTTTGGTAGAGTTACAGTTTCTGATCAATAATTTCTGAACATGTCTTAACACTTTATTAATACTGGTTTGTACGTAGTTGTATAACTTTAAAGTACATTTCAATTTCGATGTTTGTCAGTGTCAGTCAAATTAGACATGAGTTACGTCCCCAGTTTTGCTTAGTTTTTGATAAAATAACGCAAAGTATAGACACATTTCTAGTTTTTAAAAAAAAATGTCGAAGGCCACATAATTTAGCAATTTTTGTTAACTTAAAGGTCATTATAAATTAATTGCTAGTTTATCATCCAATTTTTTATTAAAAACGGGGAGGGCGGGAGGAATTATTTTTATTTTCATTTTTGATGTTTTTTTAATAAAAAAAGAACAATAAAAACATTTTTTTTTTATGAAAATAAAAAGGGTCGGGGCAGCATGAAAATTTGGGAACGGGCGGGGATGATAATCTAGCAATTGATTTATTATGGCCTAAAGGGTCATTAGCTATTTATGTTATTGTTCGTACACACTAAACACTAATATGAATCTTGATTTGTAGGACTTTGAAATGCAGCTAAGAAAAGACCAGGAAGACCGAGATAAGGTGCAAAATTGCACTTGAGTGTAGTTTGTCGGTGGATAATTGAACTTACTGTTTTGATTGATAGGATTTTTATCCCCCTACCAGTTTCACCAAAGTAAACTATACATTTACCCTCCATCTTTCCGTTGTCCAA
Organism: Panopea generosa; assembly: GCA_029582155.1. NCBI lineage: Eukaryota > Metazoa > Mollusca > Bivalvia > Adapedonta > Hiatellidae > Panopea > Panopea generosa. Next base: position 50,395,611 of record CM055911.1, read on the forward strand.
CGTCGATTGTTCGTCGATTGTTCGTCAAAAATATCCAAGCTAGATTAGTGAATCTTTGCATGTCATTTTATTTTTTTCTGGTCTGACAAAAATTGTGGTTGCCATGGAAACAAAATTGGTAAAATTATAGAAACAACCTTGGTCCTGTGGTAACACAAAAAGTATCCAAGCTTTATTTGTGAAACTAAGCATTTCGATAGAGGGCAATGAGGAGATCATGCACATTGTGGTTGCTATAGCAACAAAATTGGTAAACTGGTAGGGGACTTATTATAACTTGTAATACTTCTGTGTCTTGTTTACAGAGGTATTATGCTGCACTCTGGTAGTGGATGTGTTGTAAATTGGAATTGAATGCACATGCAGATCCATTGTTACCTAGGGGGAGTGGGGAATTGGGGTCCAATACTCCAGTATGCGAATATAGACTTTTTATTTCATTTCTGATTGAAAAGGCCAATTTTGTATATAAGTGGTTGTCCATAACAAAAAAGTTTTTATTGGTATGATAAATTCTACAGAAATATAAACTTTTATTTCAAAGATTTTTCAATAATAATTTTAAAACTAGCGCTATTTACTAGTTTTACAAAAATCTGACAGGAACTTTGTAAATATGAATTAATATTCAAACATTCATACCCGTGGATGTAGCTATATTGGTGTCATTACCAATAATTTCGAAAATTTTCTACCTTTCTTTTTAACAAATTTCAAAACTTTTTACATTTGTTTTGTATGCCGCACCAATAATTTACGTATAGTTATCTTAAATTCAGACATTGATTGCATTTGCCATTCCCGTAGGACTGCCATCACTGGTGCTGCTTATTTTAAAGTCTACAAGATTGTAAAATATTTTTCCGCACCAATATCAAATTCGTGTCTACGCCCCTGATACCTGGAGATTGAAACATCCATATGGACACACATTTATAGGTGTAAGAATTGATTTGAACTTTGATTTGATGTCAACTTTGCACTCCTGGCTGAACATTTTTGACCTGCTTATGGATTGAATTGATTGAATATTAAGTGTCATTTTTATGCATATTGACAGCTAACAGATGGTCACTTAATCAAACCACTGTTACTGGGATCCTTGAAGGTTAACCAGTACTTAAGCACACCCCATCTCGGCAAGTAACTGATAACTTTCCCACTTGAATCAGCAGTGAGAGACAAGTGATTATGAAACACAATGTTGTTTATCAATCATCACGGAGACTGTGGTGGTCTGATAAAGATTCAAACTCACAACCCCTGGATTGATAGTCAGATGCACTACTCTGCTTATGGAATAATAATTTGTAATTTGAAATTTTTAATCAATTAGTCAATTGGTTGAATATGTGTATAAATTTATTTTTCAATTTTTTTTCTCCAGACATTAATATTTAATTAATTGATTATAGAAACTTGGCAGGATATTTTGATATTATGTAAACAAATAAGCTATTGATTGTATTGACCATGATGAAGTTAATAACCATTTCTCGTATTAATTAAAAGAACATTGTAAATCAGTTAAACAATCAAGTCCTGTCAAGTTGTTATTAAATCTATAAAGTGTAAATGTTTGATATTATTAAAACTTAACTCCACTGGCCAACCTTGGATTTTCAGGCATTAAAACTTGGATGGGGGTATGGGTCCATGCCGACTTATGCGGCGACGGGATTAGGGTTGATTGGAAATAAAAAATTCTCAATTTGTGAGGGAGGATTCCATTCTAAGTGCATGTTTTTCTACATTTTTACGAATAAAGGTACCATATTTTTGAAATCTCAGGTAGGAATTCAAATTCCAGGGGGGGGGGGGGGGGGGGGGGGAGGATCCTAAATACCAATATTATATATTTCATTCTTGATTTATGTTTGAAGAATACACTTATTGGTGCACCAGAGAAATTTAAAAAACCTAAAACACACAATTACCAGATTTTTTCATGCATTTAATGACTCTTAATTAATTTCTAGATGAATTAAGTTAAGATTAGTAAACTGTTAATCAGCAGTAATGGTGGCACCTTGGTAGAATTTTGATTACAGGTGGTGATGGTATTATATATTTGGACACTGTGTGCAGAGATTACTACGTTTTGGCTTTACTTCAGATGCAGAACATGATATATAACATCATGTGGCTAGCGACACCCGGGTCACGTTTCACCAACATTAACTACCATATTCTTCCTAATAAATACCCTCCCCCACCCCCCAACAATATAAATAGATGAAAAGTCATTTACTGCCTTAACAGAAATATACAAGAAAAAAAATCTCTATTATGTTACACCCCCCTTTTCAAAATGTAAGGCTCCAGAGATGTTTATTAGGAATAATACTGTAAGTAAATACTTAAAAAACTTGCGCGATAATGTTTATGACGTCATTTAGGTTTTACTTAAAGCTGTATATACATTCTGGCATGCACTTGTTCAATTTTTAATTAAAAGCTTAGTGAAGGTAAAATTAATGTTGGTGAAATTGATTGAGAACTGCATTGAAATTATTTTTACCAAAATAATGTTAGTATTCTGTGATTTGGTCACACAAAAAACTACTTAGAGCATTTTCTGCCATTTAAGAGCTTTTACAGAGATGTTTGTTTGATTCATTAAGAGCCTAGACCTTTATTATTGTCAGAGGATGGGATTAACAGAAAATGTTATCTTGAATGTGTAATTGAGTAATCGACAAAACTGCCGATTCCTTTAGTCAGCCAACCTCAAAAAAGAATCATGTTTTCATACAACATACCAATACATGTAATTATAATCAGAAATTATGTTTCACAATAATCTCTTGTATGTGAATTATAGTTATATAAAGGGATATATTTAAATATACAACAAAGGTTAATTATCTCCCTTTATAAAATAAAATACATATGAATTCACTGTATCTTCATGATCCAACGTGTTTCTAAGTCTGTCCTTTATATAGCATGTGGATAGTCATGAATCCTTAACTGGATCCTACTCGTATAAAGCTATCAGTTCATGTATGTAAACTGTCCGTCCAGTCCAGATGTGTTGCATGTAAAACCATAGTATATAAGTAAAGGTTGACACCAAATTTATTGGTTTGGCAGAGACCTTGATATTGTGTCTATGGTTTACAATATAGCTAAGGCACATTCACCGTAGTCTGGTCTGTACATTCATGTGTGGTTATTCACAAATAATTATCTCCATATATATATATAAACAGGTGAGGATGAAAATGTAGGAATTATTCATTTATTATCCCCTTATTGTTGTTTTTTTATTCAGCTTTGTAACTTCCAATGTTGACGTGTACTCTATAATCAACAATGCTACACACTATTTTTAGGCCAAGAAACAACAAAGAGGTGCCTACCAGAAACCCACTGCCAAAAAAGAGGAACGTAAGGAACGTGATGCACCAAAAGGAAGTTCTGACGCTAAAACTGTGAAACAGTTGCTGGGAGAACTCTATGGAGATAAAGAATATTTGGAAAAACTACTAAAAGATCAAAGTATGATATGGCTTCAAATTGTTATTAAAATAAAATAAAATATTATATTAGCGATTTGGTAGCAGTTTTGAGCAATGCTTCATTCAAACACTGTAGTAGAGTGTCAGAGGAATGTTAGGATCACTACTCCGCCACAGCCGTGATGTGGTATTCTTGAAAACACTTTATCCGCATGTCCTTATTACTGGTTCTATCAAGGAAATCTTTGAGACTGATATGTAAAAATTCTTCTAAGAATAGCTTTTTCAATCAATGTAAAATAAAGAAGTTAATTAGAAAGTTTGCCAATTACTTTTTGGAATAGCAGTGGTTCTACTCAAGATTCATCTAAATGCTTTCTTTTTTCAATAAAACTGGATGTGAAAATTCACCCATGATGCAATTGTTTCTTTTTTGCTTGGTCCAGTTGTGAGCATCAGACCATGGATCGACGGGTCATAGGTTCAGTCCTCTAACATGGCTATGTGTGGCGTCTGTGAGCAAGACATTTTATCTGCTTATGCTTTAGTACTAGTTCTACCCAGGAAGACTCCAGCATGAATTGTATAAGTTGTAATTACTTGTTTCACAATCGAGGTAAGATAAATAAGTTTGAAACAAAAAATTATTTTCTTTCAGGCTTAACTGGAAACACTAAGAGGAACGACATGAGTCGGGAAATCAAAGACAAAGTGTGTGATGGACTCGAGTACTTGTATTCACGGGCAGACTTCTGGAGACAGCAGAAACCCATGTACGCGAGGAAGCGGGACAAGATGAGGCAGCAGCAGGCATCACAGACACACAAAGTGCGAGGTTCCATGGATAAGGTCCTGAAAAATCTTGAGGATATTGATGAAGGTAAGTCTTAACTAGTGCAAACAATTGTTTCATTCCTGTTGAAAGAAAGCAAATCAGAAAAATTAAGAAGTTCTGAACAAGATGTGGTTGATTGGAAGAATCTTTTTTTACAAATATTACAAATATTTACAGTATTCTTTAGAAGACTTGGTGCATAGTAGACGCAGATCGAGAATTTTCAGTTCAGACTTACAGGGCGCAACACAAAATCTGAACAGGCACACATGTTTTTCAGTAGAAATATAGTGAATTTTAATAAAATATGGGAGTTTAGGGGTGCGGGGGGTGCACACCATTTTTTATTTTATAGAGTAGATCCGCTGTTGCATAGCTCAACATATTAGAACAAGTCCACTTGTGTCTGATTATCCAGTTGTTAAGAATTGTACGCAGTAAATAAAACAAACCAAAATATTAAAAAGTCATTTAGTTTATATCAGCCTCAAGGTCACTCATACCAAAAGAAATTGTTTCTTTGATGGCCTGCCTTGATTAGCTCAGTCAGTAGCGCGACTGATTATCAAACCAGGGATCATGAGTTCAAAGCCCAGCCTGGCCTCCACCTCTATGATGATTGATATATATGACATTGTATCTCATTATAATTCATCTCTCACCACTGATACAAGTGGAAAAGTTATTAGTTACTTGCAGAGATGGGGTGTGCTCAAGTATGAGGACTGCCAAAAAAACTCGAGATATCCGAATATCGACATAGATTTTGTCTCAAAATCAATATTTATTTTCATCACCTGATAATTGTCGTACCTCAATTGTACTTTTGTTTTCATATTACGGTCTGTGCAGTAGAATTACACTGTCGTGATAAATGCTTATATCTGGGTCCTTCATTGAATTTCCAGGCAGTTTGAGATATTAGTTGAGATATTAGTTGAGATATTAGTTGAGGCTGATTGATTGAATTAAATGATATTTAAACAACATTAACATGCAATCACACAATTCGATGACACAATATTTGAAAAGTTTTGGCAGTCATTAAAACTGACACCTTTGTTGTTGACTGGTAATTAGTATTAGGTCTTAAACAACCTGTGAGAAATGGAATGCATAGATTTCCACACAGAATGGAAAAACAAACAATTTCATATGTCAACAATAAATATATCAAGACAAACATTCAGTTAAATGTTTTAGATGATCAGTTAGGGACTTAAACTTGGATCGAGATATCTTGAATATTAACAAACAATATTAAGATAAAAGGATTTTATCTATACAAGCAAAAAAGGGGAAAAGTTGAGACTGGCAAAAAATATTGACATTACCAAAATATCGACATAAGCGATATTGAGATAACGAGTTTCGACTGTATTCAATCAATCTATAATAGATACTCCATCAATAGATCGCAATAGTGTATGTCCTCATTGTATACACAGATAGTAAAAGTTATCATCCAATAATAATCGCTGATAGCTCACCCGATTATCAATGTTTTTGATAGTCAATATTTAAAAAAAAAACACACTTACTTAACTGAGACATTATAAAATCTCCATGACACTAGTCAATATTGTCTAACCAAACTGTTTGCTATGTTGGGAATATTTTTATTAATATTTTTCTAGGAACACATTTGCACTTTTTCACTTAATATTATTTTTAAAAAATTATACAAATATGAAATAAAAGTATTTTCCCTGAATTTCATTATTATATTCAAAGTGGCATAACTTGTTCACCCCTGTTTTAAGAAGATTTGTGGTAATTTAATGAGAAAAAAGTGCTGAATATTATATTATACTAGTATATTAATTTCATCAGTTTTTTATCGGTATGATAGAAATATTTCCTAGAAAATATCAATTTGCTATTTTAGCTCGTCTTTTTGAAAAATAAAGAGGTTTTGTCATGATCCTGATATTATCATTGTCTCTGTTGCTGTCGTCGTCGGTTATATACAATGTTTAGCTCAGTTTTTTCTCTGTTTCTGAACAAACTACCAATTTTATAGTGATTAAACTTAATAACCACATTCAGATTATGTTACACATGTAGAAACAATTTATATATATATAGCTTACTTATATAAATTTCCATACTTTGGGTTATAAAACCGTAGTTTAAAGTTTTTTGGTGAGCACGGGTTTGATAATTTTTTTTTAATCTATTTTATTTTTTCAGTAAAAGTATTGATTTTGTAAAGTAATTACCTCCATGTTTAAAAGTTAATGTCACTGACTTTGACTTACTGAATAGATTTGGAAAAAAGACGAGCGTCTGCACCTACTAGCAGTGCTCTGTTATAATTTGTTTTTTCTCATATTTCCAAAACTAGCATGACTTTTCTGAAGCATTAGTTTAGGTCTTAGATATGTAAAAAATTATGAGTAATAATTAAAATGTGCATCTCATTTACATATATTTGTGAATGATCTTTGAAATAATTAATGAAATCAGATTGCCGGATACTGAAGTTATTTCTGTAATGTTTTGCGTTTGCAGCTCAAACTGAAGGCAGGTACCAGGAGAGTTTGGAGAAAGCAAAAAACACATTGAAGATTGTAGAGAACTCCTCAGACGATGAAATTCAGAATAAACCAGAACTGACGGCCAGTCTACACAGCAGTATTGGAAATGCTTACATGGAGCTCGACAAACTTAACCAGGCCATGGATCATCACGAAAAAGATTTACAAATTGCAAAGGATCAGTAAGTTGGTTTTTAGTGACTAGTTATTTATAAAAATCTAACTTTACTGCAATTGAAGTCTTGTGGTAGAGTTTCTGAATCTCATGTAAATAGGTCATAGTTTGATCTCAAGTCAGGTAATACCAAAGACTGTAGAAGCATTAGCTCTGCCAGATGTCACTATAGTGTATCAGTAAAATGGCTGGATTGGGTGTCGTACCATTTGTCTATGGAATGATACTCCAGCGTGACCATATTTAAAATACTGTCTCAAACAGACAGAATCATGATATGACTTCAGTTGTTGCCAAATGGTTTGCATTAATGCTGACTGTCATGATATCATCACACCTGACACAACTACAAAATAATTCAAATCCAGCCCTGCATATTTAAATGATCAGAGTTGGAGTTGATTGGATTCCTTATAACAAAATGAATGTGAACAACTGTAACTTTCTACCTCAAATCTGCATTAATACTTTCAAATTCGAGGTTGAGTCAAATGGTGGTGCTTTAATTTGTGAACAATGGCAATTGTGTTTGAGTACGAAATTTGAGCTGAGCATAAAAACAGTTTTATTATAGGGTCCTCTGTGGCCAAGTGGTCTAAGGTGCTGTCTCAAGACCACTTACCTCTCACCGCTAAGCTTGCAGGTTCGAAAATTACCAGTTACTTGCTAAAGGACGGTAGTTCTACTCAGTCTGAGGTCTTCCTCCACCAGTAAAACTGGATATGCCATATATAACCTGAAGTGCGTTGAAAAACTTGTTGAAATGGCGTTAAACCCCATTAAAAAATTATAATAACTAGGGACCAGATTTATAAAACATTTATTCTCTCTTCAGCGGTTTAGAGGATGCCAGATCTAGAGCTCTAGACAACTTGGGTAGAGTTTATGCCAGAAAGGGAGATTATGAAAAGGCCATAGATGTGTAAGTACTTTTTATTTTATTATTATAGATATATATCTATGATAGAACGTAAATAAAAGTATGTATATGACATATATTATATGATTTCATAATATCTAAAAGTGACTGTGGTTAAAAAATGATGAAATAAAATAAAATAGATATTTGGTATGTTTGACTTCAAGAAAAGAAAATCATTCATGTTTTGAATTTTGTCCTTTGTTTTTTCAGCAACTGGGATTTGCCGCTTTCCCATCAAAGCATGCAGCTTCACTTTGCGATGGAGTTTTCTCCCTGAAGCACAAAGCCGTGATAGATTCATTTAAATGTAGAATAAGCATGCAAATTATTTTACACTTGTTATGTTTATTGTACACATGTACAACCAAGATGATTAATTGATTATTTTTTACAATAAATGAGCAGTGTTTCTGGAAGTGGAATCTCAGTTTTACATTTTTGTTTTCACAGATGGCAAGAAAAAATACCTGTCAGTAAATCAGCATTGGAAAGTACCTGGTTATATCACGAGATTGGTCGGTGCTACCTCGAACTTAACAAATACTCAGAGGCACGTGACTTCGGCGAGAAATCATTAGCTGCAGCACGTGAGGCAGAAGACGATGGTTGGCAGTTACACGCTACAGTTCTAGTGGCGCAATGTGAAGGTGATAATTTTTTTATCTTATTTTGTCCTTTATAAGTATACAGCAACATCAACAATAATAACAGCAACAAAAACAACAACAACAAAAAAACAACAACAACAACACATTTATTTAGGTAACACATATTGCAACATTAGAGAACGATACAAACATCAAGAAAACATTATGTGTATAAGTATAGTTACCTGAGACATGGGACGTGTAGTTAAACTACATAATCGAATGTACAGGCATGTTTCATGTCTAACAATGCAATTAACAATATATTGTATGCAATATATACTTAGTAAAGATTATTGGTGTTTTTGCTGGATTTTAAGTAGGTTTCAATACACCTTATGAATGCACATTGTATATACATATATGCCAACCTGCTTAAAAAATGTTCATATTAAGCAATTCATGTACTTTGTACATTAGCCGGGCCCGATTAGCTCAGTCGGTTATGCATCTGACTATCAATCTAGGGGTCGTGAGTTCGAATCCCCTACCCGGCAACAGTCTCCATAATGATTAATATACGACATTGTGTCTCATTATCATTCGTCTCTCACCACTGATTCAAGTGGGAAAGTTATCAGTTACTTGCAGAGATGGGGTGTGCTCGAGTACTGGTTAATCCCAGGAAACAATGGTTAGGTTAACTGATCGTCTGTTAGACCTCCATGGAATAAAAATGACACTAATATTCAATCAAGCAATCAATTGTACATTATCGATCATGTTTTAACATAGATTTACAACATATCAATGCATGAAAGTCGAGTATAATTACTCCATGCACTATTGAATATAACCAATTGTAAGAGTTAACATTAACTCACAAAAAGGTCAACATTTTAGTTATTTTTATTTATATAATCAAGATAATGCAAAAAGTGCCTCATTGAATTAAAACATAAATGTTTGTATATTGCATATCACTTTTGATATTAAACTTGTATTAATTATATTTCCTTAATACAGATATTATATTTATACATCCATTTTATACACCTGAGATTATGAAAGTTGTAATGAAAGATTATTTCGCGTGGTCTAGTGGTAGAGAACCGAATCCATGATAGGAGGGTCGTTGGTTCGATCCTCCGCCACGACTATGCCTGGTGTCCTTGAGCAAGACACTTTTTTCGCATATACTTTGTACTGGTTCTACCCAGGAAGATTTCGATTGTGACTTGTCTAAATTGTAAGAATTTGTTTCACAATCAAAGTTAAATAAATAAGTTTAAACTAAAGATAATTGAAAATGAAATTTTGTGAGATTTTGTGTGATCACCCAAGCTTCCAAAAAAGCTTCCACAAAATCTCATAGACAATGAGTTGCATTTCTTCTCTGTATAACCCTTTACTTCATATAGACGCCTTTAGACACCTTTTATATAGACACCTTTGGACACCTTTAATATAGACACCTTTGGACACCTCTAATTAAGAAGGCTTTTGAATTATTGGGTAAATTATGTTTATATTAACTGACAGAGTGGAAAACAGTGTAGGAAGTGTTCTGATTGCTCGTTACGAGCAATCTGAACTCTTCCTGCATTGCTTTCAAAGGCCTTCTGTGATTGGTATTTATGGAGTTAAGGGATAATTCATTATTCATTGAGACCGCGGCGTGGTCTAGTGGTAAAGCGTCCACTTCGCATGCAGAAGGTCGTGGGTTCAATCCCCGGCCGGGTCATACCAAAGACTTTAAAAATGGTACTAGAAGCTTCCTCGCTTAATGCTCAACATTTAGAGGATAGTTCTAGGTCTGGCTGCCGGTGTCGGAACAGTATAATGTGACTGGATGTGGTATCATACCATGTGTCTGGGGCATGATACTCCAGTGTGACAGCACTTAGAATACTGTCTCAAGTAGACACCGTCACGATATGACTGAAAAATTGTTGAAAGCGACTCTAAACACCATATAACAACAACAACAACATCATTATTCATTGAATAAATGCCCATATTTATTTACACAGTGAAACTTGGGGATAATCAGGCTGCCTCAGACTCCTTTGAGAAAGCCCTTGAGCTGGCAAAACGACAAAATGACACTGCAGCTGAGCAGGCAATTACAAAAGCTCTCGATGAAGTGAATGACAAGATTGTTCGAGGCGTGAATGAGGGCGACCAGAATGAAGAAGAAGGTGAGATTTCAGATATTCTTGTACTCCATTTCCATTAAAATACTATTCTAGGCCACCCTTAAAACATTGCTTGTTTGCCACTTCTGACTCATACCATATAAAGTTGGGTGGGTATATAGGTACATTGTTTTTGTGTGTGTGTGTGTGTGTGTAAACAATCAAAGAATCTTTTAAGGATATTTAAAGACTGAGAATATTTTGTATGAACACATACCCTCAAAAAATTTCCTTACCGACGCGATTATTTAGGGTCAGTCGGAAGCGCCAAACAAACAATATTTTAATTAAGGTCCTATGTATCACTATTCATCACATGACTTACAGGCACAGGATTGTAATAAACACATACAATTTATTTTACATTAACTGAGAGTAATATCACTACTGTTGTTGTCTTTAAATTTATTGATACTAATATATTCAAAGTGCTATTTATTGTTTCTCAAGAAGGTGATCAAACAATAAAGTTGAATAGACATCTTTTTAGGTGATTATTTATTATTAAATGTGTTAAACTTGTTGGGAAAAATTGTATTATGCACAGGAAGAGTTTCCATGTAGTTTTAACTCGTTTTTATAAATGGATAACAACTGAGTACTCATGTAAGATTCATTATATATTTCACATTAGTATGAGTTTAAAGATCAGACTATAGAGTGATTTCATGAATGTATAAAATAACCTTAGTACACAGTTATCACACAGTATTATGTTTTGTATTGTGTACACAAATGTAATGCACATTTATTATTGAATGTAGTGTGAAATATAAACATCAGCAACAAATATAGCACATGCTTGTTGCAAGTTTGTTCAACTGCAAAATGTCCCATGTCTGTTTGCTTATTAGTTTACTTTAAATATATTTGTTCTTCTCAGGATTTAGAAGAACTGTTGGAAAAAATATATCAGAAAAACTTCCATGTTTCACAGTGCTGATACATGTATGACTTGATATGTTCTTACACCCTCTTTATTGACAAACATAGATGCCCAATTAATTACATACATTCATTTGATTAAAACTTTGAATTAAATACCTATTAATCAGGTGAAAAAACCACATCTATAAATCTGGCTAATAAATCATACATATAAATTAGACCTTAACCATACATATAAATCAGACCTAAACCATACATTTAAATCTGACCTAAACCATACATATAAATCAGACCTAAACCATACATATAAACCAGACCTTAATCAGATAAATGTAGCATATTGTTGTGGTCTGTTAACCAGCTCATTTCATAAATCAGTTCTACAATTCATTTAATCTATTTGTCAGTCCTATAGCACCTTAAAAAATAATTAACTCGTATAAATAAAGCATATAATTTCAGACTTAAAATTCAGACCTAAAAATTATAAGGCCTGTAAATGCAGACTTGTAAATCTGTTTTATAAACTCCGACTTCTTATTTATTTATTTATTTATTCTCTTTAATTCCTCCGGTTACAGAGATTTTTTAGGACTATACAGATTAGGCATATAATCCTTTTAGGCATATAATCCTTTAAATCAGTCCTATAAATCAGGCCTGAATTACATGCCTTTGAATCATACAAGATGAATCATTTCTACAAATTTGTCCTTTATATAAATTGAAGCTTATAATTATAATTCAGACCTAAAAATAAAACCTTTTAATGGAACATATTTATCAACAAGCCTTTTTATCAAGGCCTGTTAAAATGCAGGCCTAATTATGCTTCAGTACAGATCTATAAATACAGCATACATGTACTTTTAAATTAGGCCTATAAATAATGCATTAATGTTAGACGTATAAAATCAGACTGTATTATGGTCTGTCATCTAGGCATATTAGTTGCACCTATTTATATTTCATAAATATTTTATTTTTAGATTTAAAGGGAACATATCAGAATTTTCAAAAATTAAAAATTAGCTAAAAACAGGTTTACAGCATAGCCAAAATTACTTCATCTTAAAATGAGTCCAAATGACAATGCGAAGGTCATCAAACAGGATTTAAATGCTGTCTATTCTTAGAATGGGTATTTCATTTCAAGTTTATCACTCCATTTTAGATATTGATTTTATCACGTTTTGGTGGAATTGACATTCTCAAAACCGTTTGGATTTTATTTATCAATGATACTGGGAAGTTTTTATACATTTTGATAATTACAGTCAAACCTGTATAAGTGGTCCCCTCTATTAAGCAGCCACTTGTCTTAAGCAGCCACATTTGCTTTTTCCCATTTCTATGTTTTCAGAGCAAATTTACCTGTATTAAGCACCAACCTGTCTTAAAAGGCCACATTTACTCCTTCCCTCGACTGCCTGCTTAAGACAGGTTTGACTGTATTTTATTTTTAAGACATTTATAGCATTTTATCCTGAAATACTTCCTTTAAAATGTCTTTGAATAATGATTGTGTGTTTGAAAGAAAAATGATCTGTGAGGGTCTCATGTAGTGCTTAGCTGTATATAGACACCAACAAACAAATATTTAATTCATTTCAAAGCAAAACAATAAGAAAAAATCAGTTCATTTTCCATCACATGAATAAACTTAGCCAATAATGAAATAATTTTAAAAAACAAAATGTATGCTTTCTTTTTCCTTTCAGTGTATATATATATGAATGTATGTTACAACTTGACTTATACATATATTTGTACGGTTTGATGAGGGATGGCCCACCCCGACCCTCACAGACCTATTACCTATTACGGGGTGAATATGTGGATCACTTTTCAGTGATTGAAATTAAAAAAAAAAAAAAGAAAAAAAAAGAAGATATATAGACACCATGTATCATCACTATTATCTCGTTGTTTAATGCATTCAGGGGCAGATAAATATGAGGACGATTTTGAGACAGATAAAGGTAGACAATAGTCATGTAGCCCTTCCTCTTACTATGTATATATCACAAGAAATGAATGAAAAAAAAAAGAAAATGAAAATAATTATACACTGAGGTTTTTTGTCTTGGTAAAAATGTAAACTGCCAGAAGTGAAAAATGATGCAAATTGCCTTCTTAATGAAATTATTTTTTCACATAATATAAAAAACACATACCATATTCCCCTGAATAAACGCCTCTCAAAAGGGACTGTGTTTATTATGAATTCGTGTTATATGTTTTCTGAACTCCCTCCAATATGTCTTGGTAATTTTTTAGGTCTTGTTACGGCCGTAATATACATGTATTAAAAGTGATTTTACCTCAAAAGGGGGGTAACTCCATAAAATATTTAAATCAGCTTGAAATCGTTCATGATTATCACATGGCTTTCATATTGCAGAAAAATGTATGGTGGTGTTACTCGTTTTCGATCACTTAAGAATCATTAAATTTTCAAGGCTTAACGTATGTTGACACTTAATGCTTGTATTTAATGTAAAAATAACTATAAAATAACAATTTTCTGCCAAAAAAGATAATAAATACATGCTCATTGCCTTATCCATTCACATTAAATCATGATGATCCAAATATACTTCCATCTAAAAGATGTCAGGAGACTTCGAACACATGACCGGATGACCTAATGTGTCAATTTAATATGAAATGAGACTGCAGATGTGCAAATAAATGAAATTAGGTTAAACTGCACTTGCCTTTCACATGGGTGAATATTTCTCAATGGATTAATTTCATAACAATGTCAATTCACTGAACAGCATGAGGGTGCTTTTTTTTTTAAATGTTTGACATAGTAACTTATTAAAACACTTATTAAAAAAATGTAAACTATATTAAAGCATCTTTATATATTCATCTCTTCTAATCAATTTCTATAATAAACATTCAGCTATATGCTTGTTTTTATTCTACATTGAACATTTGATCATGTCATCTTTCAAACTTATTTTTTAACAAATTTCTATCAGAAAGGTATTCTTTCGGAATCTCTATAATTTCTGACACGTGCAGTTTTGACACTTTTTTTTACCTTGACCTGACATGATTCAGTTTCAGAAGATGATAATGAAATAATTTAATAAAGTAACTAACTTTTATCATTGTTTGAAGTAAACTGAAAAATTGACATGAGAAATACATTCTCTCAGGTCTGTATCACAAAATGACCTGAAGCATCGTTTTTGATATTTTTTTAATCACATTCAATGACCACAATGGATACTGTTTGTAAATATTGTCATTTTTGCAAGAAGTTGAAATACATGTGTGTTATATTCATGACTCTCGAAAATTATTGAATTGCAATGTGATCAAAAACGTCATACAGCACCATACAAAAATATAAAGCAATAATAGGCCACCTATATGCAGGCGCACTGTGTAAATTGTGAACATGTACCGCCAGTACCGAGGATGCTTTTACTAATTCTCACAGTGACATGTGACTACCTGATCTAAATTAACTGCAAAGTATGAAATGTACCTTGTCCATGAAATGACTGCAGAAAGTCGTCAAATATTTTTCATTTTAAGGAAGCGTTCATTTCTTGTGATACCAAGTTTCTATTTTGGAAAGAAGCTCAATACAATATCATGTAATAATATGTGCATTGTCGACATTGTATTTGAGACTTCTTGCTATTGTAATGGGAAAAAGGGACTTTAATTATGTTTTTATAGTTTGCATATATGCATCTTGTGTTAGAAATTAAATGAAGTTTTGCAGAAAGATTCAAATGAATAAAAGCCTGTAATAATTAAAGGAAGTGATTTTGATACCTGTATGTGAACATGCATTTATTTTAAGCTCTACTGTTTAAATATTCACTTTAATGATGCCACTTCCTTTAAATTTATTCTGACAACATTTTATAGTTTAATTGCTTAAAATCAATAAAAAGTGTGATCTTTGTTTTGAGTTTATTCACAGAAAACAAATAGCAATAATCCCTCGGTTATTTCTATCTGGAAATCAGAAACCAGTAAGACTGTGAAAGTAGAGTGATTGAAGGTCATTGACCTCTTGCTCGAATTGCACACACAAAACGGCAATTATTACTTGCTGAATGAATATCCCAAATTAATAATTTTTGTGTCCTTATACAATTATTGTTAAGCAAATTGTTTTAAAAAAGTTCTGTTCAGCATTTCTAAGAACTGTTAAAATACTTATTAATTTTGTTGTAAACCTTTTCAAATTGATTAGACTTTGACTCTTGTATTTTTTTTCTATAACTTTCTGCAATTCTTTGATATAGCTCATATATTTTATGGTAATTAGTGAACTACATTTTTTCATTGTCTGGTGTAAAACAACCTTATACTGTATGTAATGTTTTATTTTAACTCTCCCTTGTATTGTGGTTCTTCTCAATCCATAACATTATTAGACCTTACACATAGATTTTTAGATTCTTATTTACAAACACTTCCTTTTATGGATTTGAAGAATGTGGCACTCTGAGTTACTGGTATTTAACATTTATCTTTCCTTTCAGACTATTTGCCAACTGTTCTGTATGACTGTCTTTAGGCCATAATAAATTAATTGCTTGATTATCATCCTCACCCACTCACTAATTTTCATGCTGACCTGCTCCTTCCATTTTCATAAAAAAAAAAAATGTGAGAAAAAAACAAAAACAAAAAAGAATTCCCCTCTCTCCCTCTTTTTAAGTAAAATTTGGATAAAATCTAGCAATTAATTTATAATGGCCTTACATGACTCATCTATATTCTTTATTGGTCAAGATATAGCTCTATTTTATTATATGTGGAATGCTTTGTCTGCATACTTAATGAATGTTTTCGTCGTTGTTTAATTAAAGTATTTTAATTAGTATATAATTGTAATTATAGTTTTAGTTATAAATGTAAACTTTGGTGAGGGTTATAAATAGTTGTATATTGAAGTTTCAATTCTACTTGAATTTGTTTATGAATATCACAAAATTTAGAGCTGGGCCCGGTTAGCTTAGTTAGTAGAGCATCTGACTATCAATCCAGGGGTCATGAGTTTGAAACCTTGTCTGGCCACTGTCTCTGTAATGACTTGTAAATAACATTGCATGTTATTGTCATTGATCTTTTGTCGCTGATTCCAGGGACGTACTGGTTAACCTTCCAGGTTCCCAGGAAAGATTTGTTGGGTTAAATGATTGTCTGTTAGCCCTTAATGGCATAAAACTATTGCTTAACATTCCAGGGATCAGAGGGTCAGAGCTCAATCCAGCAATTAGCAGGGTGGTGCTCAATCCTGGAATCAGGGCTGATTATCATTTCATTTCATTTGCACTAGTTGGTGCTTGTCTTATACATTCTGTGTACATGGTTTGTATAAGGTGTTAGAACTTGCTTCTAAATCTTTGAGAAATACATGTAAACAAATGGTTGAAATAAAGGTATTCACATTCAACACAGAAAAGGAAACAGATTGATGCACTGCAGTAATTCTTAAATTATTCATGTCATTTTATACAAAATTAGCATTATTTTATGATGTTAAAGAACATTGACACTTAACAATTTATTGGACATTTATAACAAACAGAATTTGAAATAATTATTGAGAGAGAGAAGGATTGTTTAACAACCATATGATAAGCACAGGTCTTTTTATGTAGTTTATACTGTTATAACATTATTATTTTCATTTCATGCTAACACTTTCAAAAATTACAGATGTTTGCAATGTTATTGTGTTTCCAGTTCGGAACCTATTAGTTTAAATTATCTAGATAAGCATATGGTGTTTTTGTTTTGTTGATAAGTTGTAAAATATAAAGATTGTCTCGCAGAAATAACGGCGAAAATAAAAACACCATCACCACCTCCGAAGGAAAAAGCTCCACCAAAGGAGACATCCCCAACAAAATCTCCGCCGAAATCTCCGCCGAAATCTCCACCCAAATCTCCACCAAAGTCACCACAAAAATCGCCGGATAAACCCCCGGAATCTCCAGCCAGACCAAAATCTGTTACAATTAAAGAAGACAAAGGTTATTTGAATTAATTGGTCTGTGTGGTTTTTGATTGGTTGGTTTTCAATATATAACATGTATATGTTTATTGGTTTTTAATATATATAACATGTATCTTGTTTATTGGTTTAACTTGTTATAGCTTAACATATAACACTGTACTTTTTTATAATGAAAAGTTTTTAATGTGAACCATTTCAGTGCTAGAAAGAATGTTGTCCCTATCAATCAATATGCCCTCAATAATCAGTGAATTTATGTCCATGTCAGTTGAGGTGCACTCTGTAGAAAGTGAAAAAAATACTCGCCATGCCCTCAATAAATAGTACATTTACTTGCCCATGTTCTTGCCCCTGTCATGAGATGCTATCTATTGATAGTGAATTTACTTGCCCATGTCATGAGATGCCCTCTATAAATAAGGAATTTATAAAATTTACTATCAATCTTCCGAAGGGAAGAAAATATTATATCAATGTCTATATTAAACTCTTTTTTTCACAAAATTTCGGCTTCCGCCTTCTTCAGGAAAATCGCAGTCTTTTAAGAACTATGTCACATCCATTTTGTAAAGCTTACCTAAATAACTCAAGGAATTTATGTTGCCATATTAATTGTGATGGGCTCTTTAAATAATATCATTTGAGATGCCTATGCCATGAGATTCCCTCTATAAACAAGGAATTTACTTGGTCATGTCAGTTGAGATTAGCTCTATGTATAATATTAATTATCCTTCACAAATAAAGAATTTTAATTGAAATGCGCTCTATAGTGACCAATACATTGCTTTCTTTTTCAGTATTTTTTATATATAACTTTTATAACTATTCTCTTTTTTATTTATATTTCATTCAGTTTTGTCTCATTTAGTATCTTTAAATACTTTTTTATAATAATCTATTCAGATTAAATTTGATTTATAATGTTCTAATTCATGATATACATTTCTTTTTTTTTTCAAATTATCTTGACTAATTAATTCCTGTTTCCTCTCAATATATACTTTACCTATATATCGATTCTGTTGTTAGTGCACTCATCTAACATGCATTTTAATGATACTTTGATATCATACCAATATCTTTTGCAAAATCTAATTGTTTTTCTGTTGTGATATGTAATATATCTCGTAAAGCATGTTTAACATTTGCTTCTTATATTGCTTATATTTTTTGTTAACTGACATACTTTATTAATGGGTTTAATATCTAACTCAGGTATATACTAATTCTGTGTAATACTTTATTGTTATAACATACTATTTACATTTATTTACGATGTACTTAAATAAAATACGTTTTTGTCAATTTGAAGCAAACGGTCAATAGTTGCATAATATTCATTTTATATCCTTTATTTCGTTAATAGAGGCCTCAAACCGAATATATGCAGTTATGCAATGGGCATTTTGCTCAAACTGTAACACAATTGGTTGTATTATATCTTTGAATATTTCTTTGGTATAAAATAATATTCAGTTAAGATTTATTGACGAAGTACTAAAATAAAAAGAAAGTGTAAATATCAGCGGCTTAAATATTTGGTATGCCGTTATGGACGTTTTGCTCCCACACAACACAGCCTGATATATTAGTATCTTTACTTTGTTAATTATGATGTATAAGAGCACTCATTCACAGTATCTAATTTTGACTATCAATAAACATGAACTGATATCCAGTTATCAGACAACTAATTGTGTCCAAATTAAGTCTCACTACACAGTTATCTCCCTTGTTTTGCCAATTATTTTTGCTCTTTAAGAAGTCCTATGTTATTTAAATATTTTCCCAATGATTCATAGGAGGTGTGATTTTTTGCTGCAGATGAGTAAAGCAAAATCTGACATAGCAAATACTGCAATAAGACATCACTTGCGCTAAAAAGTGACTAATATTAGGATTTTAATAGCGGCATTTATTTATGAGCATTTGAGGACTTCTTTTTAAAAAAAAGTATAAGGGTGTCACAGCACTGTATTAAAAAACATTGTCAACCCAGTGGTTATTGTGCATTTTTATGAGAGGATGTATAACAGCTATGAAATAAATAATTCTATGTGGAAAGTTGTTTTTTACCATGGAAATAAATCCTAGACCTATTTTATATAGAACAACATTAAATTGTTAAATTAGGCCTAAAGCCTTGTTTATTTTCATACAGGGGAGGTAAAAATGTAAAACATTAACAATATCTTGACTGTTTATGGATATTATATCAGAATTTTATGTGTTTACTATGTAAAGAAATATTTATGTGACTTTATTGAATTTTACAAACATTGAAAATACGTGACTTCATATTACTATAATGATCATGCATAATTATAAACCCCCAAACAGCATAAAGCAGGTCTTCCATGTCTATGGCATTTTTTTGTCGCATTATATATACATTTTTAGTGAACATCATACTTTCATATAATTACTTTCACCACCCCCACCCCACAAAAAAAAATTATATGGATTTATTTATGCTTACCGAAAAATTTCTTACTGTACGTGTATACGAGATCAGATACTGTAATCTTACTTACAAATCACATTAACTATGCTTTTCATTTTGTTAAGTATATGATATTAATATTTGATTAATCACATATAATGTTTGTATGTATTAAATCATTTTTATCAGATGAACAACAGGTGCAACAACAAGCCAAGGAGCCTGAAACAGGTACAATTCAGATGAGACATTAATTGTTATATTTAATCAGATTAATATCTAATTAAGGATGAGGTGAAGGTGTGAGGTGTGCTGATTGCTGCAAAGTTTGTTGTTGATATCAAGGAATTATATAAGTTCTTGTTGCAATGTGTAATGTTGCAATGTTTGCTGTTGCAATGTTTGTTATTGCAAAGTTTGTTGTTGCAATCAAGGAATTAAATAAGTCTTTGTTGCAATGTTTAATGTTGCAATATTTGCTGTTGCAATGTTTGTTATTGCAAAGTTTGTTGGTGCAATCAAGGAATTAAATAAGTGTTTGTTGCAATGTTTATTGTTGCAATGTTTGCTGTTGCAATGTTTGTTATTGCAAAGTTTGTTAAAACATGTTCATTAATTTTGGAAATCTCATAAGTTCCAAGTCTCTGTAAATTTGATATTCTAGATAGCAGAATCTGAACAAAAACAAATGATTGCAATTTCTTAGAAACTATTACTATGGTTGCTTTCCATGTTCTACTACATTTTACTTTTTTGCAAAAGTAGCTGCTTTTTAACAGGTATAATTCGCATGAAAATATAAAAAAACGTATTTGCGATAGAAAATATAAAATACAAAGTATTTCAACAATGCAAAATTTGTTTAAACACACAAGCAATCGTCACACCTGTTTAATTAACAGAATGGTATAATATGTAACAATAAAGGCTAAATAGTGTTATTGTTTTAAAAATCTGATTGGACATGTTAATACCAAATAGAAGAAAAGCCATATATGAATGTAAGAATTCCATAAGCAATGTTCTTTGTGACCAATTTATGACAAACACAACCACTAATTGTGAAAAAAACACTTAATTGTGCCTAACCTATACCTCCTACAGTTTTGAGACATATAATCCAAAATATCGACACAGACAGTATCGAGTAAAATGGTATATATTTACATACACAAAGAAGGGGAAAAGTTGGGGATGTAAAAAAAAATATCGACTCTACCGGAATATCGACTAAAGCGATATCGAGAAAAAACGACTTCGACTGTATATATAATAATGTTGTTGCTTTGTAAATAAGTTTGTCCATAAGAAAGAACGTATGCTTTATTTTGATCAAATACTAAATCTTGACCCGTGATAAAATCTCAGGTACTGTTATATGTTGTTGCTAAACTAAAACATTAACGAATAAAACAAAATCAAATTTAGTAATTCTTAATGTCCATACGTCTTCCCAATTTGATTAATACTATTGTAGCGTTTGGTTTATTATATGCAACATTTGTAATATTAACAACAATGTCCTTAATATATTTAATTGTTTGACTTGTTGCTTCTTGCATATATAAAATACCTGAAATGGGAGTAGTCTTTGTCGCGGATGATCAAGACAGCAAAATTTGATAAAAGTGACTTAAACATGGCTAAACCTTTGGCACAAAGCTCGACCAAAACTAAGGAGAATTTCGACTTGTTCATGAATTTCGCTTACCTGGCTTACCAGACTGTCTATTCAGGTTACTAACGGCTGTTACATATAAGCTTACACTTCAATTAATGACACTTTGTACTTGCTTAAACATTTTAAAAACAAATATTCAGCCGTAGCTAATTTATCACAAGTAACTTGTATATCTACTCATGTACATGTTTGTTATTGTAAAATGTGGTAATTAACTGATTTTTTCTGTGTACTGTTTTTATTTTGGTGTTGTTATTTTTATGTTGTTTTTTAGAATTGTTTTTCTTGAATGTCAGAATTAACTTAAATTATAGGTTTACCATACCAGTTAAACACTCCTCCTGATAATAAATATTTTATTGCCAGAGCAGTTTGTGGAAGAGCTTAGTGTCGTTAATCTCTCTATACACATTTAGGGAGTAAATATATTTTCAAAAATTTTGAATTAGTGAAAACATGATTAAATGATTTCACTGAGTCATTATTGCCATAAGGGTAACCATTTAAAACCTACCAACATAATGTATTGAGCAAGTATTTCCTAACTTTGCCAACACGCCTATGTTAAACTAAGACTGGTATCCTATTCTCAGACAATGAGGTTCAGAAATAGTAACATACCGAGTCAAAGCTCTGGGCAACCTTCATCTAATTTACTATTATTCTGAAACAAAATACATGACCAAACCTTACAATTACAAAAGGAAAATAAAAATTGGTCCAACATATAATTCAAAGGACACATCCAACACAAAAATACAAACAGAAATTGAGAAAAAGCATTTTGAATTGGATAAAAAATAATGCAATACCATACGCTCTCTGTTAAAGGTTTCATCCCTTGCAAAAGTCAACCTTTCATGGTTTTTGAAATCAAATCAAAATTGAAAATTAGCAATATATAGAGTCCAGATATGTTTAGTTAATACTTAACACTGCCAATAAACCTCTTCAAGCCACAGTGTAACCTTATTTTTATCAATGGCTTTGGTAGCATACTTTTCTTTACGTTTTCTTTTGTATGTTGGCCAGTTTTTCTTTATATTGATGTTAAGTCCATTGTTTTGTTATATTGTCCTGCCAAACTCACTTGTCTCTGACGTTAATCTCGCTAACATATTCTTGCTAAAATACTTGAACTTCATTTTATTTTACATAACATAATACTATACAAGGTAAACCAATGCCTGTTTTGGTAGATTTCTTACTTATTTTGTATATAAATTATATTGAAGATTTTAGTGAAAAATGTACGTAAAACTTTCAAGAAAGCATAAAATATAATGTGCACTGATTCAACATCATGAACAAAGTGAACATTCATAAATTTACCATTCAAGCATATGAGGTGGAAATGCCATGCATGGCTTGATGGTAGCTCACACCAGAAGTTACTGGTTTGATACAGGGCTTGGCCGAATGACCTCTCAAATACAACACTAAATCCAGAAAACGGACTTGAGAGGAATCCATATAATCTCAAAAAAATCAACTACGCATGGCATGTGTGTTTGATTTAGTAGTTGGCAGTGTGGTTGCAGCGTACTTGTACATCTTGGTATAAAACACAAACTCACGGTTTTAAGTGAGAAGACAATGATATAGGTTGATTGATGCAAAACTTCTTTTTATCAGACAAATAAGACAAAATTTTACAAATATACATTTTGTATATCTTAGTAGCCATTCATTTTATAATTCAGTTAAAACCATGTTGTTATACTTATGGTCGTAAATTGGAAGTTACCTGACATTTATAGTCTTCATCAATCTTCATTTGACCGCTATGCGTGAATTTCTTTTGGACATGAAAGCACACATATTTTCATTCAATTATTAAGTATCTACCAAAGAAAAAGACATGTTTAAAGTCATATTTGTTCATTATTATTGATTGTAGTACTAATTTCTATGCTGGTTTTGGTCATTAATTGTTCAACTCCATTATGTTTTAAGATAGTATAACACAATTGTTGTGTTGTGTGTATAAATATATATATTGTACATATATTGTTTACATATTATAGTATCCCCTCACAATTCACCTCAACCAGAAATACAAGTAGAGCAGGAACAGTCAACAGCGGAAACAGGTTTAAACTTTGACCTTTGAACGTTGTAAACTTACCCTAAATATATATTTTCGACATTTTTCGTTTGAGTTTGTATTGTGGTTTGCCATATCTGCATGATGCCTTTAAGTGACAATGTGATTTTGACAATTTTAACATTTTCCACTTGAGTGTGTATTGTTGTTGACCACACTTGCATGATGCCTTATCTTTGACAATTTTGACATTTTCTACTGTTATTTACTTATTAATGTCATGTATTTGACACAGTTTTTAGCATTGAAGCATGGGAATATGATATATGAGTTTGCCTTTTGACATTATAATATTATAATATTCCTTACCATGCCAGCATGATAACCTAAATGTGAGCATGCGTTTTGACATTGTAATATTATGATATTCCTTACCATGCCATTATGATAGCCTAAATTGAGCATGCGTTTTGACATTTGAGTTTGTGTCAACATAATGCCATTTATTTCAAAATGTATGTGTATGACATTACGTTTTTGATTTTTGTATTGCGGTTCATCAAAACAATGTCATGCCTGTAAATAAATTATTTCTTATATCTATAAGCTATTTGATATCAATATTCAAATTGTAAGAAAGAAAATGCTATATATGAAATAGGAAAAAAAGTTAAAAGTTAAAACAAATCACCTGAATGTGTTTAATTTTGCACTCTTTTAGTACCAAATCATGGAAAATCATTTTGCATATCATATAACATATATGCATGTATTTAAGTTCTATTTTATATATCCAATTTTTGTTTTTAATTAAGTTTGTGCATGTATTTATTTGTAAATGAGGCATTTGTGAGTTCCAGTGTGTTTAAGAATATAACGTGCATGTATTTAATTATTAATTTTAAACACGGTATATATTATGTAATTATCATGGTTCCTTCGAAAATGTAAATCATATTTTTAAGATATAAAATTGTCAGGTAATTTTGGAGTGAAAATTTAGAGTTACGTAGAAAAAGTTCATTGACGTATGGCTAATATATGATTTTTTATCACCATGGGCAGTGTCTTTGCCTTTTGCTTTGTTGATATAAGTCGTGGATTATCTCAAAGTGTATGCAATGAGAAGTATCTAGAAATTAGGTAACATTCTTTTTTCCAAAAACTGCCTGTATGGAGTCTTGTCAATTGAGGTCATGGACGACTATTCTAGTTGTTTTATCACAATTAGTCTATTTGTTACCTGTATTTCATTTAACAATTCCTACATATGCAAGTTAATAAGACTCCATTAAAATATAAAGATTTATTTATTACTTGTGTTGGATAAACTGATAACTTCTGAATTAAGATGAATTTCCGTCACCTCTCGTCTCCATAATTATTTTTTTCTAAATGGGGTGGTAGGTGAGTGGATAGATTGTTGTAAGCTGCTGACACCAGAGGTTGATCCATAGTTCAACCGGATGTTTCTAAAAACAACACTCATTACTGGTACTACCCAGGAAGTGGATTTGAGAGTGGTTTATTAGCTCGCCGGGACGAAGTCCAAGGAGAGCTATTGTCATTACCCCGGCGTCGTCATCGGCGTCTATGGACACCCAGGTTACACTTTTGCGTTTAAGTTTAAGATATCTATGCAACCACTCATTGGATGTTAATGAAACTTTGCATGTGTGTTCACCATCATCAATGGAACACACACATACAAGAACCATAACTCTGGATTGCATTTTGGCACAGTTATGACCCTTTTTTGGACTTAGACACCCAGAGGCGAGCTTTGTTGGTCTTCTGTCAACTCTTGTATAAACTCTTAGCTCTCTTCTCATTCAAGCTAAATTAAATTTAACTTATTTATTTTTATTGTATTCTTTTACTCAGATTTCCTTTATAGGTAAATTGTTAATCAGATACTAGTACACAGGTGTTCTATATTATTTCTCTCATCTTTCATATGAATGGGTAAGAACAATATGAACAAGTTTATTTTAAGCAAATTAAATTGTAAATGTCTGTATTAATGTCGAACACTGTTTTAAACATGGGTAAAATAGCTTAGTGCGACAGTAATCGTTATATATTATCATTGAATATGTCGGCAACATTTTATAATGAAGACAGTAAGTTTCATAATATGAAAATTCATACAGCTAAGCTACATGTTAAACGTGTTCATTAATGTGTTAGATATAATTGCACTGTGTTTATTACTAATATACATAGTGTGCACATATTGCATGGATGTTGTGAACGTATTTTAGATTCCTTTTATAACTCTCCCGAGCCTGAAATCGAAGCAATAACGGAAGAAGATGGAAATGAAGATGAACCGATTCAAAGAGGTTTCTTTCATCTTTAGATTTTATTAAGCATGACCTTTGTATTTCTGATACATGTATGCTATACGATGACCTTTGTATTTTTTTCTGAATCTGATATACCATACGATAACCTTTGTATTTTATTTTGAATCTGATATACGATGACCTTTGTATTTTATTTTGTATCTGATATACGATGACCTTTGTATTTTATTTTGTATCTGATATACGATAACCTTTGTATTTTATTTTGAGTCTGATATACGATGACCTTTGTATTTTATTCTGAATCTGACTAACCATATGCTGACTTCTGTATTGCACCTGCATATATCCAGTTGTTCATACATTGTATTGTATTTATAGCCTGACCTTTAATTCAGTGCAGTTTATTTTGATAGTGTAGTTGTGGATAAGTGGCAGATATTCCCGCATTACATGCAGGAAATTGTCGGATTTAAAGCATATGGAAGGTTTAATATAAATCTCCATGTATTGAAGAAAGCCATTCATTCAATATTATCTGCTAATCAAAGACATCAAACTTCTGACACAATATTTTTTCTAAGTGATATATATTCATTACATATGGCATTTTCTGTTTTTGAAAAAAAGCAAAAATTGTTGGACGTTAGTAAATAAATTCAGAATTTAATGTTCGGGAGTGATGAAAGTAGATTTTCGTATCAACTGACGGATATAGGGTGGGGTTAACTTAGTATATTAGTGAACAATAACAGCGTTAGATTCATGTTTCGTTTTGGAGAATGGTGAAGGCGTGTCGTTCCATCAACCTTTCAGAACGGATGTGATGTACATCTGGCAGTTTCATTGGGGTATGCATATGCCAGTTCTAATACCGGAATTCAGTCAATTTTACTGCATTTTCTATGAGGGTCGCCTCATAGCCTAATACCGGAATTCAGTCAATTTTACTGCATTTTCTATGAGGGTCGCCCCCCCCCCCCCCCCCCCGAATCCACTAGTGAATAAGAATGTAAATGTAACCTTTACCTTTCTTTTATCATAATTAAAACAAATGTATGCAGTATATTAATTCTTCCTTTTAAGATATATGAACCTGAATGCAGCACATTGTTATCCTTTTACCGACACAAAGCTCTCGATCGTTCCATCAAACCAGTAAAGACACATCCCTGTGCTATCAATTATTATCACCATCTATGCGTTTTATCATACCCTGCATGCGGCTGTATTAAATATCATATTTCCATACGTTATTGATAGTCTTTGTGGAGTAAATGTTCCGTCTTTGATGCGGAGAAGTAATATTGATAATTTAGTGATTTTCTTTTATCTCCAACCACCCATATGCATGAATGTTTTTTTTTCAATATTGAAATTCTGTATTGAAAGTTATTAAATCAAGTAGTTTGCTTTTAAATTGTTATTTGGGGAAAAATGGAGAATTCATTTAGAAACATGTGCATTATCTCCTATGCTTTTATTCATAATCCTATTCATTTCATGTTTATGCACTGTTTAAGTTGCCAAAACGACACATTTTATTAGATATTTATTAATTATTGTCACTGTAAAAGCATTTTAAATAACTGTCGGTTCTTATTTGTCAAAATAGCAGAACATTGTACTGTAATATGTATCGTCATATTTCTTTCGATAAACAACTGTTTTATTGACACATAATCCATGTATACCATTACCTGACACACCAATTTATATCGATACATAGTAATAATAAAGTAAATGTGCTTTCGTTTCACAACACATTTTGTTAACAATGTATGTTAAATTAGTTTAGTATACTGTATACTCTGGCATGTGTTTTTTTAATGTAAATGTTTATATTATTGTAAATTTATATTATTTGTGAAACTGAAATGTGTCTTTCTGACCATTTATGACCAGTAAACTACTGTTTGTATAGCATCTTATACGTTACAAATGAGTGTACCTGCTTGATTGTTCGGTGTAGTACATACATGTGCATTGATTTTAATTTTAGATTCCACACCTAATTCTCCGGAACCAGCTATCAAATTAGAAAATAAAATTGACCAGGAACCAGCTAATAAATTAGAAAATAATGTAGATCAGGAACCAGCTATCAAAATAGAACAAGGAGAAAAAGAAATAGATCAGAAATTAGAAAACGAAGAAGATCAGGAAAATGAACCAAGTGAAAGAGGTTTTTTTCTTTTGACCTTGGCATACAATATATTCCTGTCATCTGATATATATACATGTTTATACAGAAATATAACCATTTTCACAGGAGCATATAACTCTTAAACATGCATGGCAATATATAGGCCGAACTTCAGTCTTTCTGGCCGGCTCTTTTACACTAAATATCAGCATGCCATATATTATTTTATTTATTTGTTAAGTATTTACTTAATGTATGAACATAAGCTTCAAATACACTCAAGAGATATGAAAACGCAACCCACAGGAAGAGATACGAAAATGCAAAATGCTTAGAACGAATGTATACATCCAGATCCTACAGTAATTGTTGTCTGTAGATATTATTGGTTGGTTGCTGAATAATTTGGTGCCTCCTGCACTGCATTGGTTTCACTTGTTTCATTTCCAAATAAATCCCCTCTTAACCCTGTGTTTTATTTTCATATATCTTGAGTGTATGAAAGTAATTGCTACGAAGTTGTTTATTCGACCATTCATTGATGAAACTTAAATGAATTCAGTTTAATCTTGCATATGACATAACACTTACCTGTCCAACTGATTAACTTGTTGAACGTGGAATGAAATGAAAACCTTCAAAATAGTAGATATTCTAACTGCTTCGTTTTAACTGTTTTTTTTTAAGGATTTGTTATGTACTATTGTTCACACTTATTGTCTTGTTTGTTTGAATGCATTTATGTATTACATACTCAAAACCAAAATAATCATATACTCTACTGTTGTATAAGTTCCTATTTTCTCTGTTGGAATTTAGACTTCATTTTTGTGTGACGAAATAACATCCTAATCTTTATAATAGGACATCGAAATTGCATTTTATTATCATTTCGGACGTTAAATATCCTTTTTGTTAATCACAAATTGCTGACGTCATCTTAGTCTATATATAGAACCTGATTTCTCCCGAATCAGGTATATTAACCGCCATTGAAAAATGCCTGGGAATTCCCATAATGCCTGTCCCACAATTCTTAGAAATTGAATGCTTACTAAACTATTACGCCATTGGAACTGACTAATCAACGTGCTCAAATGTGCTGCTATTTAACGGACCCAATCATAAGAGCTTTGTTCGTTTTACAGACTTGCACAATCTCGATGTATAAAATCCAACACTCGTTCTTTACTTTGCCTACTATTGAAACACTATCTACATGTAGTAATCCGAGACTTCGTGAACATTTAAGCACTCGTCAGTGAACCTTTTATTACATACATGTAATATGCAATGCAATATGACTATGGTTGATATGATGATCACAGTGGGAGGATAGTATTTCTTATTGCTCTCGGTATGACGTTTGTGAATGAATAAAACATGCTAGATCATTGGTTTTTAATCTTTAATGAACTATGTTACCTGCTAACTTAGATTTTACATATATTTCTTATTCGCTTTGCTCAAACGAAATTAAATCAATCATTTTAACTTCTGAGTAGATTCAATGAATTAAAACACAGGATACGATAACGCATTGTCATTTGCATAGGTTAAATACTATCATAAAGGTTTCTGTTTTCACTCTCGAGTGTCTTTTGAATTTGCACTGACTTTGAAATGATTTAAACGAGTTTGTTTTTTCCAATTCATCCAAAATTTTATATAAATATCAATAGTTTATAAAATATCCAACCAATCTTTAAATTGATTGTTTTTCAGTTTAATTATCAGGGTTAGCACGGATTGTATTTTGTTCTGTTGATGTCAGTTTAAGTAGTTAGATTCTTAGTTTACCCACATGCTTGACACAACCTTGACTCAACCAAGCTCGTGTGGTTCCGGCTAAGAATAGAACCACTGCCGATCTCTGCAGAGGGGTAGGAATCCCCGGAATGGGTTTCATGTTCATTTTATCATTTTTTGTCATGTTCACTATTGTGGTTAAATAATCAACCCCTGTGTGGTTTCAGGGAGCCATATGAGTGATGTCGTAAGAAGCGACAATTTATGTTATACGATAGAATTTGCTGAAACTCTGCAGTTCTGCAGGTATCGAGGTTCTAGGTTCATTTTGCATATTCATTTGTTGGTGTATTTTTTTTAAAATCTGTATGTTAATTTGTTGTTTTTGTACATGTAGAGTGAACCTGGAATCTTCCTTCCTGTTGGCGTCGAATAAACTATAATGTGTTGGTACGCCGTTAATCTCTATTCATTTGACACAAGCACTGTTTTTGGTTTTCTACATTTAGTAAAATTCGATATAGCTTCAGTACATATATTCGCTGTTGATTTCTTTCGTAAATAGTCATCTTTCAGAGTTAACAGAGTAATCGGTTCATTTTGTATAGTTTTAAGTTTGTTTATTAGTAACACATGTTTGCATTTTTTAGTTTCCACCCCTAAATCCCCCGAACCAGAAATTGCACCTGAAAAAGAAGAAGAAAAAGAACCAAAGAATGAAGGTTTATTTGACATTAAACTTGACCCCCCCCCCCCCCCCCCCCCCCCCTCCCCGTTTTCATATTTACCAAGTTACCTGTGTATTCGACAGACATTTTCCCTCAACCTTGTGCATACTTTGTTAACATATTATTTTGATTAGTTTCTTCCTTCATTTGCATAATGATATGTATATAGCAACCGTGCCGCATTGTTCGCCCTGCATCGTGTATTCTGAAAATCCATGTAATTTTATTATGCATGTTTACTTGCATGTTTGTAGTAACATACGTTTCTTCATAGTTTAACTTTTACCAATATCGTTATATGTTTTCTCTGTGCTCTGATGGACGTACTGTCTGGTAGCAGAAGGTGTGATCCAGGGTCAATTGGTCAAGAGTCTTAATCAGGACAGTGCGTTACAACCATAATAAATGCACATTCTCTGCATTTGCCGGATATTAATTCTGCAATCGCAGACGTTAAAATTAGAAATTATTATTTTAAATACATGAGTCGATGTAAAAGAAATTCTTAGAAACTCGTATCTGCATGCTTAGTATTGTGCTTTAAAAAACTTTATGTACATTATTATATCCTCGCATTTTACAATACTCTATAACTTCCTGCTTTAAATTTTTGTTGTTCTTTTGTTTTTATTGAGCATACTGTATACTGACATTATACAATCTTTGATTATTTCATATTCTTTATTTTTGTAATTATTATTGTTTTATCGAGCATAATGTAATTTCACAATTTACCATCCTTGATTTTTTCATATATTCTGTATTTTTGTTATAATTGTTTTTTAGAAAGCATGTTTTATACTCACATTTACCGTATGTGATTACAACATTTTCTTTGTCTTTAAATGCCCATATTTTATTTTAACTTTACTGTACGTATGGCTACCAGAATTGGTTGAATATATATTATTAGACATTGTATTTAATGTTATTGCACATTTGTGTATTTTCAAGTTTTTGTACATGGTACATCGTATTTATTTTTTTTAATGTTTGGTTCAAAACAATTAAAAAGATAAGTATCCTTTTTATAGCATAGTTGTATCTTTTTTTCCAGATTGATGGGCGAAACTAATGTACATTGAACATCTTGCAATGTAAAATTGTAATCATTGTCAGTCATTGTCATTATGTTGTTCGACATATATTTTATTGTATTTTAATGTTATACTAACTATTTTATCTCATATTATTGTTTCAGAACAAACAACGACAGACACAGAGAAGGAAACCACACAGCAAGAACGAGCCGAATCACCAAAAATGAATTTAGAACAAAAGGGAGAAACAGACGGTAATAAAATTGAGGCCTCAATATTAAGTCAATTCAATTTGACAATATAATTTATTTGGATAAATGCATTGGGCAATATAGTTAAATTATGCATTGTGTGATTTATGATTTGGCAAATAAATACAGTTAATATTTTATGAACGTTGGGCCATCCTTAAAAAAATATTTGTTTGCTGTGCTCCGACCCAGTATTTTTCATGTGAGTAGGTAGGTAGCTATTTTTTTTTTGGCCAAATTTTGATTTTGCATAGTCATTTTAAAGAAAATTAGACAGAAATTATGAAAACATTTTTTTATACTCTTTGAAAGTCACTAAAAAAGTTATGGTAGCAGCAATTTTGAGTGAGTAGGTAGGAGCCCGGCAAACAATTTATTTTTTTAAGGACGGTCTTGGTTGCACCGGTACAGGGTCGTTATGGGTAATACGATGAAAAGTTTGTTGTTTTTTTTGTCTCAAATTGAACTTTTTTATTCAAAATTAGTCATTTATGACTGAGACTCACCATCTGAATCGACATTTCAATAAATAATAAAATAATTTTCATAAATTTCAGGAACACAACAAAAAGAGTCGGAAGCTTAAACCAATGGAGAAATTCAACCAACAGTATTGCAATTGAAAACAACCAGATAGATCGACTACCTTCCTTTAAATAACACTGTTCACAAACTCTCAAAACCTATAAATAGATCATTTATACGTCAGAACGGAAGGTAGATTTCAAAGTGTACGTACATGCAAGAACACGACACAAACTACAAATTTCAACATAAGAACTTCAGGCTGCGTTTCTCTGACATTGATTAAACCAACTAAAGGACAATATACTTTGATATATGACGTTTTAACTTTATTTGAAACTTTCTGTTATGACACTAAGAATTGCTACACAACGTCTCAACTACGCAAGTTACGAAATATAAAACTATTTCTCTTTGAATATTTCAAAGTTTATACAAGGTGCTGCCAATATGTTATAGCATGTGTTGAAGATGAAAGTCATATGATTAAAATAAAGGTCTGCTTGTAAGAGATATATATGTACTTATTGGTGAACTTTTATTAAGTTATGTTTAAGATAGCAATACGCAAATTAGTTGTGTTTTGTCATTTGAAATGTTCGAAAAACGCATTAATGTTTAAAAACACGCAATTTTTTATAATATATGAATTGTTTAAGGAATTCACAATAGAAGCATTGCTTATAAAATAAATACGAACAAAGTTATGTTTTAGTAGAGAGCAGATGTTTAGAATGTAATTAGGGTATGAATAATAGATTAAATGAACATATTGGTATTTTATTTCACAAAAATATGTCGGAATTTATTGTTTGCATTATTAAGAATTTCATATTATAGAATTCTATTTTACTTCCAAAGTGAACAAATTCATATTTGTGAATTAAAAACAAGAAAGAAAGAGTCATCAGTAATAGTTACGATGCCAGTGAAATATATTTTAAACATTTGTTTTGTACAAGCAAATATTTAATATTAATTAAGATAATTATTTTCGACATTTTATATAATCAAACAAGCCATATCATATACTACAAACTAACATTTACTGATTTTGAAAATGTTTATATTAATAGCTCACTATATTTACAAGTGAAACATTTCTGTTTTATTCCGTCCAAAGAAAATATGTTTGTTTAAATTACCTTTTAGTCATTTTTCATTTTATTTAAAGATCTAGTGTTGGCTTTTTCATCAGTATAAACAATATATGTCTGTGATAATGAATATTGATTATATGTTTTTTGTTTGTCTATTTAATGACAAATGATAGGACAAAACATCTTGGTACTTTTATGCATATTTATAAGAAACTTATGTAATGTTAATTTAGGTTAATTTAATTCAGACTAAACTTTACATATATATTTGTTTTTTCAAATGAATATGTTTGTTATTTATATAGTATTCATATTACTTGATGCAATTAGACATTAAAACATGTTAAACTCTGTAGATTTCTGTTATTTTTTGTTTAATTGTTAATAACAATTTACAAGTCCCCAGAATTCTGATTTGTTTTAAGCTAATTAATATTTAATTGTATATTATATTCAACCCTTTACTTCCATGACATGGTTATTTTATTCGTCACTGACACATGCATCGTCTTTGATTCATCTTTGACATTTCGCCATAGCAGCGCTGCGCTGCGTGAACCAATATATATTAATATTAATAATATTGTAGAAAATCATTTTTTTCTGGATTTCAATCGATTTAAACGTCGATTAAAATTTGAAAAAAAAACATCGAACATATTGTCAAATTCACTTAACGGCGATTTTTATCTTAAATTGTTTTGTGAAACTTGCATCTCTCTACGAAATGTTGATAAAATAGAAAACGAAGGATAAATAAATGGCAAATTAAATCAATTCAAATTTCAGAGGCAACATATATTTTACATACTATGTTAGGTGTATGTAACCTTAGATATTTTAAAATGTTTTAAACACGAAAAATGCTCTTGAATTTAAAATATTGCAATTTGAAGTAAAAATTAAAGCACTTTCATTGATCTTTTAGTTGCCGTATACAAATTTTGTAATCCTAAATACATCAACAATTGAAAACACAATTTGCTGGGAATGGAGACTATGGCAGCTATTCCCATATAAACTCTGAACCTATTTCGCCATCGAGCTAAAATAAAAAAGTATCGACTGAACAGGCAGCACCGACCCAGCAGGATTGCAAATCACAATACAATATACACATATACATTTTATAAAACATACTTTGTCGTCTCGCGTTACTATTAATGTTACACTGTGCTACATAATAGAGCAATGCACTTCTGGAACACTGACCAATGGTTCTAAAAGTGTCTTGTTTCCATAGAAAGTCATATGTTGGTCCAATTATGCAGAAAAAATACATTGGGTTGACCAAGTTGCTTTTTCACAATGTGTATGGTTTAATAAAGCCCCTTAATTTTTGACAATTTAGTCCATTTGTTGCAATGTATCACTACACATCTTTAAACTTTTATAATTTCATCAAACAGTACCTAATATCGTCCAAACTTGGCAGAAATTATGAAAATGTTCCAATGTTCTCATAAGTAGTGTAGTATACCCTCTATTTCCACTTCTTCGTGTTCGTGTTTGGATTGGCCTATGTTTTATATTCTGAACATCGTTCAGGGTATAGGTCATGGTGTACGTGCCATTTAAAACCGCAGGAATGTGCCGAGTCAGTAAATATAGCTATTAATCACGCTTTTATCTGATCAACGTGACAAGCGTAATGGGATATTTCCCGTCACCAAAGGAACGTTTCGGTTACTGAGACGATATTTAAAACCGCAGGAATGTGCCGAGTCAGTAAATATAGCTATTAATCACGCTTTTATCTGATCAACGTGACAAGCGTAATGGGATATTTCCCGTCACCAAAGGAACGTTTCGGTTACTGAGACGTTATTTAAAACCGCAGGAATGTGCCGTGTCAGTAAACGAACTCTGGAGATAACACAAACATTAAACATTAGTACGACTCAAAAGCAACTGGATTTGTGTCATTTTCATTTAAATTTGGGGGATTTAAGAAAACTTGAAGTTACACATAATCTAGCGATTTTGCAGTTAAATGAACAGTTTTCAATCATAGTGAAACGTTACAACAAACAAACTTTTAAAATAACTTTTAACAACAAAATGTTTTGTTAAAAAGTGGTAGAAATTGTATTAAATTAACCTCGGATATGTTCGACTCTATTTGTAACGTAAGATGGAATATATCAATACTATCACAAAGTGGTTATGTTCCTTTTGCGGACTAGAATTTATGTTAGACGATGACTTACTTGACCACGAGGAGTGTGAACATATCATATCTTGTGTGGAGGAGACATGCTGTTTTCACCAGAACTACTTAGAGAGCGAGGACTGTGCTAAATGTAACCCGTATCTTTTAATGGATGATCACAATTTTCATAAATTTATCAGCAACGATTGCCGTGACAACCACGAGGAGATGGAAAATATTTATCATTGCGAGACGTGCTCCCCCACTTGGCCGTAGTGTTCGATTTGTCTGGAATATTACCCATTCAACGAGACCAGGGATCTTAAAAAATAAATTCATCACGAAAGTCACGGGCTATAACATTGTTTTGTCTCAAAGTATTAAGATTTAAAAGTACATGTATATAAATCGCACAAGTATATTCAAAGTCATTCGTTACCCAAACACCGTGACAGTAAGCATGGAGACTGACAGCGTCGTGGTCAGACAATATTTTAAGGAACCAAACATGTTATTTTTCGAAGATCGGTTGCAGACATTTATATTGTGGCCTAATCAGATTTCACCGAATAAATATTCGTTAGCGGAAGCGGGGTTGAACTACACAAGAGAAGGTGATATCGTAAATTGTTTTTGCCTGCGGTGTGAAACTTTGTCAATGGCGTTCAATGGATACTCCTTTTTATGAACATAAAAAGTGGTCACGTGATTGCATTTTCTTAAAGATGATTGGTTACGGGGAACGGAAAAGCGAACATTCTTCATTTTTCAGTGAAAACTCTTTCGCTACAGTTGAAAAACAACGCTGTGAATAGATAAGATTGTTCGTATGGAATGGAGCAGAGACACGTTCAACTACTGGAATCTTACTTTGATATTTTGTATGCTAAAGCGATAGCTTCGCAAATGTGTATTGTGGTGAAAAAATTATGTGAAGGTTGTCAATCCGGACATTTATCGCAGTTAAAGCACGCATGCCTGACATTATCGAAAAAGGAGCAATTGGACATGTACTTCGACGAAATTGTCTACACAGTGGATGAGGAATATGTTGTTTCACAATGGGAAGCTGCTGTCAGATGCGAAGCTGATATATTTGTGGAATTGATAGAGATGTATACACTTAAACTGACTTGTAAAGACTGGAGACAAACGGATATGAAAACGGAACAATGGAAACAGAAAATGATCTGCGCTAATGTTCATATTATTCAACTCGAAAACAGACTTTACCCTGATTAAATGAATGTGTTAAAATGTATTTGGTTTCAAGTTTTACCCTATCGCTGCATCATAATGAATGACATATGTTGTGTATTGTGATTTAATGCAAATAAAATATGTAACCTTACAAACAATTGTTTTGTTTTATTTTTAGTCTTTGTTTAAAACCTGTCTAACACTAGGTAGTGTTGTTGTTGATACAAGATCACCTGTATGTGCACAGTTTGAAATATATAGGAAAATTAAAAAAGAACAGAATCATTGATACATTTTCACATTTTTTATTAATGGATATCAAATTTGGTTGTACACAACCATATTTTCAGTATACATAATATATACGTTCGTCATAGGGTCATTATTGTTAAAAGGAGAAAGAAAAATAAACTATATTCACAATATACGTCGTGGTTATAATTCTAAAGTCTTTATAGTAAGAAATACACTTTCAAAGTTGTACCAATGGTCCACAAATCTGGTTGAAAGAACACTTATTTTCGATACACATGGAATAGACATTTGTTATTTTATCATAGATATAATAATCGTTATGAGACAGAGCTAAATGTATTTATGATATCCTCTGTTGAATTCCCTACGATTCTTTGACGTAGGTAATACAAACAGTATAATCCACACACGTTTGAATAATCGCTCTGGAGTCGTTTTCTATTAATGAATAGCGTTTTAGCTCTCCGGTTTATCCATTTCATTTTTCTCTTCAGACGATCTAGCGTAACTATCGAAGAAATCTATTTGTCCTTGACCTTCGTCGTAAATAGCGCACCAATGCCGACCAGGTTTAGAATGAATTTCAGTATTCACGATTAATCCGTATGGGCGGTGAAATTCATGAGTAGGAAGACGATCAGCGGCATATACACCAATAACATAGTTTCGTAATACAGGATCACATGTGATACAACATTCTAGCTGAGAGGTGTTCATTATGGAACGATGGTATTTCGTTCCTTGTTGATTTCGAAATACCCCGGTCCTTCGCTGTACACGATACAACTCATCGGTTCTGAAATGATAATGTAACAATTAATGAGATTAATGTACATTTTGTTCTCCTACAAACGTTATAAAACCCTATACAACTCATTGATTCAAAATTTAAAGTTTAGGAATGTATACATATTTACTGTAAATGTCATAAAATATATTTAGTAATTGGTTATTAAAAAACAGAACAGTTTTCAACTCACCAGCCAATCCTGATTTAAACTGAACATCCAGTCTAACGTTCCCGTTCTTTACCAAAGACAAGTACTCCCCGTGATGCGGGATGAAGTTAGGCTCTAACTGAAAGGCAAACAGTGTGGAACCGCTTATAAAGTGCTCAGGATTTATCGCGTTGCCTTCATCCTCTCTCCATTTTCCCGCGCTCAAAAGTAGATTGTTGAAGGCACGTATAATGCTCGTCCCATCGGTAGAAGTGAAACCCATTTTTAAAGGATTTCCGCCAACTGGTAGTCCATCGGCATATACGGCAATGTGTTGAATACCGCAATTTTCGAAATTGAAAGGGTTAGTGGTATAATCCCCATTCATCGCTTTGCTCTTAACAAATCCAATGTTAATTTTCTCGAGTTTTCTACCTTGAAACATATTCTCCCAGTTGAACGAAGTGCTGCCTATCGCGATGCTTTGAGATCGACATTCTACTTTGGTGTATGGGTAGACAGCATTATGTTTCTCCAGAATTTGAGAGTGGCCGTAGATGACCGCGGGGTTCACTCGGATCTTTCTAGCTAGAATATAGATGTCTTCAATATGAATATTGAAATCTGTACTGGTATCTTTCGCTACTAAAGCAAAGTTGACAGGACTTCTGTACATCTTGACCTTAACATCCACTTGATTGAGAAAGTATCGAGATATGGAAAACAAAACGTGGAATATAGGACCTTGTAAGTCAAAGGTCTTCGATAAGCAATCCACTTGGCTCTTTCATATAATCCAGTATTGATACTAGTCGGATCTGTAACAGCAGGGGAATCTGCATCATCGATTGTCCAACCTTGACTCCGAGTCTGTGTTGATAAAGCATCCAGACCATAGTTTAACAAAGTATGGATGTAGCCTCTGTACGGGTTGTAATTACAAGTAATACTGGCCTTGTTTTGCAATGACACTTCCGTTGAAGAAAACAGAGCTTGTAAAAACAGATTGGTCGGTACCACTTTTTCAGCAGTTAGGGCGCTACCATCCAACTTTTCCACTTTTAGTTTGACGTAAATTTGAGAACTCTTCAAGTCTAAATAATCCATTGAGTTTTGCCCGCTGATTCTAAATTCAAACGGACCATCTCCCGTCACCTGAGACTTAGGTCTAATTTCTTCGTAGTGTACATCCGTGACACTGGTCTGCGTACTAGGTAAATCAAACAAAGACAGTTCCGATACGAGCCCTTCTTTAAATTGTTCTTCGTTGAATTTAGACATCTTTTACTTGATTTCAGATATATCGCTTTTACCACTAACACCGTTTTTCTTCTTTTTATATCCTTTACTGGATGTTTTCTCGGAGGAGTTCTTACGTTTTGTACCTCGTTGTTGACCTCTGTTGATTGTCTGAACCGTGCTAGCTATACGATCTGGATTTATACCTTCTCTTTCTAATTCTGACCTAGCCTGTGCCGTCGTTTGTTCCGCTGGTAACACCGCTTTAATCGGCATCATTTTACCCTCCGAGCTTTTTTATTGGTCCACTGATATCACGGACGGACGTCTACCCGCACCTGATTGGTTTAAAGACGCCCTTCCGCTACTTACTCTCTAAAAAAAGTCCACCCACATTTGCGCATTAGGCACATACAACTTCATAATTTCAAGCGAAGAACGGGTACGGTTTGAAGTGAAGTGTAAGGTACAACGGCTCAATTAGATGTGAGACGTCCGTATCATCTGCCAATTTTATATAGATATTGAACTCCTGAACTTCTTTCCGCTTGACAGGTACGTAAAACGGACTGTCGAAAGAGTAGTCCCAATGACTCTTTTTATTTTTCTCCAATCGTCGCAACAACGGCCGCTCCTCACCGTGAACGATACT
The DNA here is from genome assembly GCA_029582155.1 of Panopea generosa. Classification (NCBI taxonomy): domain Eukaryota; kingdom Metazoa; phylum Mollusca; class Bivalvia; order Adapedonta; family Hiatellidae; genus Panopea; species Panopea generosa. The sequence goes on from CM055911.1 coordinate 50,435,685, forward strand.
TTCTTTACACAGATCTGAGTATATATACAACCCTTCACTGGCTTCAGATTTTGTTTTCTCGGTCGCATTAAATTCCACCATCGCCACTTTCCACATCCCCGGTAAAAATAAAGGTAAATTCAAGTGTAATTTAAAGCGGCATGCTTCATTCTCTGAAAAGTATGTATTACTTTCATCACTTTTGACGTAGATGTACCTATCCATTACTGTCTTAATGCTTTTACAACGGGTTTCAGCAGCAAAGGTATAATGTCCTGATATTTGTTTAATAGTCTCTGTTGTTGTTTCTCAGTAATCTCTTTGGAAACCATTCGTCGAATGAATGCTCTGTACTCGAATAATGTCTTTTTATCGTTGGGATGTAATGGACAGGTTCCCTGTAAAACGTTGTAGATCGCTTCTAAGATAGCGCGTAATTGTTGATCCGTCAAAGTTTTGAGTATCGCTTTTCGTTGAAGTTCAGAGGTTTCTGTCAATACCTCAAACAAGGGTAAATGTTTCTTGTTCATTTCGAATGGTGTTAAAATCAATTATGACGAGTTGAAGCCGTACACTCACTTTTTTATAGCTCTAAAATCTTCCTCGCTAATCCAAGAATTGAACTTAGATGGCCAGCCTTTCCAGCTGACCAAGTACTGTTTTCCTTTTCCTTTTCCTTTCGAAGTTATTACTTTATCTACCAAATACGTATCTTGTTCTGTCGCTTTATTTAATTGTTTTTGATAAAATGTACCCGTTACGATCTCACCAGCATAGTCCTTTAACTGATACTGAGCTATGCCCTCTTTCATAAAACGATGATTAACTACAAACAACTCTCGTGACCATCGTTCGTCGTATTCTCTCTGAAACTGTCGTCGTAGGAAGGAAACTCTCACTAGGTCACCCACTTTGAACTTGTAGTTTTCCACTCGTATTGAAATATCGCTTTTAACTTTAGGATTGGTTTGGTATTGCAGCTTCCACAATTTAACAGAGTCTTTTTTCTTTATGCTTACCGGGGAACGTTTGATGGAACGATGATGAGTTTTGTTGTAACTCTCTGTAATATCTGAAAGAATGTCTATCCAGCGATGGTCTTGTTTATGCGTCATGTATCGAACAATACGGGATTTAATGTTTTTGATTCCTCTTTCTGCATAGGACGCTTTAACGATATTCTGCGCTACGAAGTAGCCAAAACCTTCCTTCTTTAGAAATTGTTTAACGTTCGTGTTGACAAATTCTGTCCCTCTATCACTTCGAATACGTGTGGGTTGTCTCCCTTGAGAAAAAATCATCTTTATCGCCCGCATCATTTCTTTACCCGTCCTGGTACGCAGTGCCAGTGTCCACACGTACTTTGACATGATGTCAATAGCCAACAAGAAATACGCGTACCTATCATTGACTTTTTTGTAATGTTCCATATTGGCAGTGTCCATGTCCCATTGATAGTCCACGAAAGGGGCAATAACTATCCGGCGTTTGAACTTGCTGCGTTCTTCTCGGTGTCATCCTGTTTCAACAACCAATTTCTAATTTTAGCTCTCCCTATCACAAACTTTCCATCTTTTCTCACGGCTCTGTATAATTTTTCCACGCCACCATATGCTCCAGCATGCTTCGGGTCGTAATAAATACTTGACAAGTACTCTTCATACTTCATAGCTTGAGCCATTTGATATTTTTGTCAGACGCTGTAAATTTCTTTCGTTTTACCGGAATACCAGGAGGAGGTGGGATGTTTCCTCTTCCTGTCTGACCAATCTGTGATGCGACCAAAAGGCTTTGAGGGATGTTGATGTCTGTTACAAGTTTTTGGAAAGCTTCAGCCCCGATAGGTGTAAACTCCTTGTAATCTTTCAGGTGTACTTTGACAAGATCAACGATGTTCGAATTTGGTAATGAATGTCCAGAAATAATCACCTCGCCTCTTTGATTCCAAGCGATGTGCGGAATGACGTAAGACAACAACGCTCTTGCTCTACTTTGCAAAGATCTCAGGAACTGAATTACTAGACGATCTATTGGGGTGTTTTCAACCGACGAAGAAGGCTGCACAGAGACCACTTTTTGATCTTCCTGATCAGTAGAATTTTTATCAAGATTCTCTGAGATTGTATCTGGTTTTTGTTGATAGTTTTCTTCCAGTTCAGACAATTTTTCTCGACTTCGATTAGTTGAATCTAATAGATGTTGATATCTATCGTACGTTATCAACAGCATCTTCAGCATGATGAAAAGTCTCTCGTCTGTCTCCCCAGACAAATGACGTGCATTCACAGTTACGGAGTCTTTTATGTCGATTTACAAATGATGGTATCTTCTTCAGGAAACACTTTAGTTCTTATACGGTATTCCTCTTCCGCTCGAGGTGAGAAATCCAAGACCAAATAACCGTATGGCTGCGATGTTGCATCTTTATAGGCTTCCATTACAAACGAACCTTTGCCAGGGAAAGCTTGTCGTATCAAACATTGCAGCTGTGAAACGTCTCGCGGATTTTTCATCAGTACCAACACGTGCATGTTTAGATTTATAGTTCGGCTATGCTTTCCTTTACAGTACCGATTCTGATTCAAGTACAAAATACTCAAGTTTCGGTGATGCATGCCCTTGACGAATAATTTTTCCATTTCTACTGATGACGTCACACTTTCCACCAAATCGTCTAAAATTACCAGATTGCAATGATGTTCACTCGCAAGACTATTTAAAACTTCTTCGTTGGGTAGACCATTTTGGAATGTAACAAATGATAACTCCTTTTCCATGTCCTCGAATAATGGTTGGTAGATACCATAACAATACAGCACTTTGACTGGTGGTGTAACAAACATAACATCTTTGTGACGTAACAGACGAAAAACCCAGTATGTTTTGCCGCTACAGGTAGCTCCAGACACGGAGATTGACGTACACTCTGGGAAGGGATACATGTTGAAATGATGATGACTTACGTTTGATGAGTTGTTTATAGCATCTTATCCTCGCTCTCTTTTAAGAGTGCCACCAATGTATCGACTAATTCCGGGTCATTAACCTCTTCTGTCGGTGGAAGAGGACATAGGGTAATGCCGAGAGGTTCAGTGTGAATTCCATCATTCAACACTTTCCTTTTGCAATAGAAATAACTAAAACCTCTCCTTTTTTTGGTGTAAGTAAAAATATTATTATTTCTAACACGGAAACCACGATTTATTCCTGATCTGGATTTTCCAGTTCGAAGGACGCGTCGAAACTTGGACATAGGTGCTGTAATATTTCTCTTACTAATACCTTTTGAACTAAATTTATATTCGTTAAACGTACGGGATGAGAGTCGAAAACGTTTAAACTTGATTCCTTTAGCACATTGAAGAAGTTTGAAAGCGACCATTCGTGTACTGGAATGTCTGATCTTTCTCAGCTTACGAACAATATAAGTCTTAGAGCAAAGTCCGATCATCTCGTCACCTTGATATTACAATTTGAATAGTCCCGGCGTTCTCTTGTGCTTATTACAACAGGTGCGTGGAAACCAATGAAACCCCGCGTCGGCTTCAATTTCAGCGTCACTGCAAAAACCATTAAGACTGTGTTGGTACTTTTCGAGCATGTCGGGTTTTATCACATCCTCGAGACAGGAACTGGAAATGGCCATGTAAGCACTGTCGGTATCCATCTCACAGTACTCGAAGTTTGTCTGTCCACGTAGACGTCCATGAAATCGTCATAAAACTCCAGCATACGAAACTTGGCATATTGAAGGATAAAGTAGCCTAGCTGAATGGGTAAATCTAATTTAATTTTTGATTTTGCCATTTCTATCTCGTAATATTGGTCTTCATTATCTAGGCATTCGAGTTTCCGAAATCGAGGGTCATTGATTTTCATACACGCTTCATTTTCGCCTTGTACATGCCTAATGTTTCTGTGTTTGGTCTTGTCCATGATAAGTGAACCATAACCAGAGTTGCCAATGACTTTCATTGTGTCGGCGATAATAGCAGTATCAGAGTTTATATCTCATTGTCTTCTAGCATCACTGACTTCTTGAACAAAGTTTGCGAAGCAGTTTTGTTGTTGAAATTCTACCAGTTGATATATTTTTGTCACGACCATCCCATGCTTGAGATACCACTCGAGGAGTGGTGTAGCGATCAAAAGTTGTTTTTCTTTCATGTCACCGATTAAAAGTCGACTAGGAACTTTTGACAAATTATGTTGAAAATACCATGGCCATTGTTCGGGTACCTCTATATCCACTTCGATCATACCAAATATGTTATGTTGTATTACACCCTCTAAAATGAGATTTTCGGTGATTTTTCCTTTATGTTTTTGGAAAAAGCTAGGCTGCATCGAGTCTATGGAGGTGTATATTTCCGGATTCCTTCGACAGTACTCGCAAAATTGACACTCCCACATTTCCATTTTAATGTCTAACGTTTTCTCATATTTCTGTTTCCTGGTAGCTCTCCATTTTTTGTCCTTGACACCTTTGGTAACTTTGCAAAGATGTCCGTGCCAAAAGCAACCTTGAAATTGGAAGCATGTGGCTTTCTCGTGCGGTTGTTTAGCGGGACAAAATCCATCCACTGGATATGGACCAATTCGAATCTCAGACCCGTGGTTCAGTTTATGTTGGATCTGTATTCCGTGTGTCTCCATCAACCAGTCCATCCAGTAGTACGCCGCCATATACTTGTCCCTAACCTCCGGTCGAAAATCATTTTGAGCGCGACGACGTACGAAGGGACCTACTGGCATGGGTTTTCCTACAGCTTGTAAATAAAGCGCGTTGGCATCAAAACCGAGAATGGCACCACATCTCTTCTTGCCTCGAATTCGCGTAACGTTGGCACGATGATGTTTCGTGAAGATAATACTCGGACCACCCACGATATTATGTTTGATGGTTAGGTATAGATCAGCATTGTATGTATCGAAGAGGGCGAAATTAGCATTTTCTTTTTTAGCTGACTTAAACAACAATTGTCTAGCGATTCCTGGCACTGAAATTGCAGTTTTGAAGACGTCAATGCCCTTGTCAAAATAAAACTTTTGAAACCGTTTTATTGCCGTGACAAATGGGCTCACATCCAAATTGTTATAACATATGAGAAAATCTCGAAAGGTGGACATGTCGTTGTCTCTCCATACTTTTTGACAATATCCATAGTCTTCCTCGCTGACATTTTTATCTTTCAAAGAACTATAAAATGCTTCGTGCTTTGGCAGACTTGTTTCATTCAGTTTGTCAATATTATCCATCCATTCATATGGGAAAAATCCTTTGTTTTCTTCAACCTGATACGCTTTTAGGAAGCCAGCATAAGAAGACCCCGCAGCGAAGAATTGAGAGATATCGAGAAACTTCAAGTCTGATGTAGCGATGCAGGTGTATGCATTATTGTTCTTGACAACAAAAGAATCTTTTGTTTCGTGCATTTCTAACTGTTTAGGCAAAGACCGTTTGATCAGATTTATGTCGTACTTTGCAGAGTTGAAACCTAGTATTGGTAACTGCTTCATATAACATTCGAACTAACCATACAATTTCTTTAAAGGATGCGTGGGTTCCTTTCGTTCATCATCATCATCATCATCATCATCATCATCATCGTCATCATCATCATCGACGTCATCCGTGTTCATATCGCCATTATATAGGTCTTGTTCTATTTTCTTATCTATCATCTCCAAAACCCAACCCAATTTGTCTTCCGCAAGCTCTAAAGCAGCGCAAGCTATGTCTTGTAAAGTCGTGACCATCCTTTGCACCAACTGCTCCTGATCAGGTTCAACAATGCAGAAGGGTTCGGTATAGCCTTCAATATTGCTACAAATGGACACACTTATCGGGACGTGTTTTTGTGTCCATTGCAGAAACTCGGTGGGTTGGTCATCGACCTTCTGCAATACCGCTTCAAAATCATAGCAAACAAACCACGGAAATGTGTGTTGATCGTGCGGGACAGAAATACCAAACTGATCCAAACGCTCGAAAATACTGTCTTGAGCTTTATAAAACCCGCCAGGGTACACATATTTGGTCTGGTTTGCACAGACACGTTGATGCCTGTGAAGATCGTGAGCATGCTTGAAGTGACGGTCGCAGGTCATGCACTGTACTTTTTTGCGTACATGGAAAAATCGCGGATGTACGATAAATGATTTTCGTACACATTAACGTACATCGTGGACTCCTGACGTCCTCTAGATTTGTTAACAGATCGTGCAAAACCGTCTTCTTGCAAACTGTAGACTTGCAGGTTGACTTTGAAGAACGTTTCGAATTCTGGGAACTCTTCATAACAAAAACCGGCAAACTTTTTGTCGGACTCCATAAAATTGACCCAGTCTTGATATAATTGTTTAGCTGGTCCGTCTATACACCTTATCTCATGACCTCGGTGAAGAGCGAGACAACGGAATGCGCAGAGATTGTCCGTGTAGATTTTTCCCGTGTGTTGATTCTTTACCAAGGGATAGATGCTATCCTTTTTTAGCAAGTAGTCCGGCAAATAGCCTTGTCCTATGGGATAGTATGTACTATAAATAATAAAATGAACGTTTGTAACAAGCACCGGAATCCATTTAGTGTCAGGTCTATTACGCAAGAGTTCGGTGGTAATATCCATCCTCTGGAGACGAAGACGCATACGCAGACGATTCAAATCCGTTATTTTCGAAATATATAACGGTTTTTCTAGAATACCATTATTGTTGTAGGGTACGAAATAACGGTACTGTCCGGTTTCTCTGTTTCGCAAGATGGTCCCGAAAGTTAAATTAAGTCGAAAGGCGTGCTGTTGTTGTTGATAAATATCGCTTGCATAATCCATCAGTTGATTAGCGGTGACGTCATTGTTAAGAGGATAGTTATAAACGGAATGTATGGGACCCAGGCGATGTTGATTCAAAATAATTGGACTGTTGACCTCGTACACCTCACGCAATGCATCATCGTGAGTTCCGTCTTCCCGGTGCCGAGGCTCTTGGTTGTCCGCCCAGGGTTGACGATATAAGGCACCTCCAGTCTGGAAGTAGCGCTTCATACCGTGAATATAGAGATCGTGACGATTTTCGTAAACGTACATCTTCGGCATCTGTATTGAGACACACCTGCTTTAGGACTGTCATCCAACGATATCTCAGTTTTCTGTTTCTTTGGTGGCGGAGTGGTATTATTATTTTTTCTTTTCTCACCACGTTCCGGACGAGTCTTGGGGGCTTTGTCGTGCCATTGAAGAGTCCGTACGCTGTCGAACATCGCTTGTTGCACGCATAACAGATGTGGTTGCTACCCTCGCACGTTTTCTCGTGAACGTGTTTATGACTACTATAATTGAACTTTTTCGAGCAAGAAGAACATGAAAAGGAGATACCATCATGGTCAGCTTTTTTATGACGGTTCAGCGACGATGTGTTCCTATATTTCTTTTCGCATTTATCGCATCGAAACGTCATAGGTGCCACTGCTTGGGTATTGTCCGCTCTCTAAAATGTGAAACAATAACAGAATACAAATTTTGTGGATAATATCAAAATAAAAGTTGTGTTGTCAAAAGTTTGATAAAGAAAATAAAACAACCTTAAAATAAAACAACCTTAAAATAAATAATCAAGTTAATACGCGTACATTTATTAATGTCAAAATGTATTTGATATGAGTACAGCAAGTCGGGAATATGTAAGAAAAGATAAACGATGACTTTGTAAATAAATAACTGACAAAATGCCCTTGATCATTTTCTTCTTTCTCAATTTCACATCCGTTAGCTTCCGAGTCTTAAAATTTAAGAGTGAACATGTGCTCATAACACTGCTTACTTACACTGCTTTTATTGACAATAAATTATTGAAATTAATAAAAATGCATAGAATGTTACCAATCATTTTAACAGTCGGCTAAAACTTTTCACACGAGTTATATAATTTAAAACATCTAACTTCATCGAATAATATGTGTCATAAACACCGAAAATGCTTACATTATCGATTCTAGTCAGCAGATTGAGGTGACGATGTGCGTCTTCGTGATTTAGCAATTCTTCTTGAGTTTGCAAAAAATATCCACACCATCTACAGGGTCTAGACATCTGGATAAGATAAAAAAAAAATTCAATGATTATACTTTTGTAAATAAAAATTGATAAGATATTAACAGTTTCCATTCTACTGAAATTAAAAGAAATACAAACTTTAATATTTTTCTAACTTAAAAGAGAGATGTTAACTTAATTTCATAAAAGATAAACTGAAATTTCCAACACTATGTAATAGATCTTTTTGTTTCTTAAACAAATAAATTGCAAAATGAGATATAATGTTACTTAAACACGAGTGACTAGCTTTAAAGTGTATGATGTCTAAAATTGCTAATAGGGGTTACTTTATGTATGACTTTTAGCCAATATTCATAACTATATTTAAGATAAGATCGCTTTGCCATAACAACGGGTGTAAAACGAGCGACTTAAAATGAACATATTTAGCACAACTTCAATAATTATACTTTTGTAAATAAAATTATTAAGATATTAACATTTTCTATTCTAGTGAAAACAAGAGAAATACAAACTTTAATATATTTCCAACTTAAAAGAGAGATGATAACATGTATATATGTAATGTAAACATCGAGGTTTAAAAAATCTCTGTTTTTGAATAATAATTTTATTTGTGATTTAAATCTTATGAATTATGTACAGAATGAACGCTGCAGACGTAAGCTTTCGAATGATATATCATGTTTTAAAATGTACGAAGGAATAAAACCGTTACGGTAAAAGAGAGATTTAAATCCTAACGCTTGTTTTATCAGGTAAACAGTTATGTATATGTAATTTCTTTAAGTTTTTATTCACAAAACGAACGTGGGTTTACAGTAACTGAAATATGATTCATAGATAAACTTCATATTTTAAAGTCATTTGCTTGACGCGTTGCTTTTGTACACATGGATATTAATAACAGCGAAAATATTTTATGCTTTTTACAGTGTGTGAAATTATATTTAATCTTCGTGCTTAGAAGAAGACTGAGATTTAATTGTTTAACTTAATCTAAGATGAGTGGAATATGTTTACAATTATAACCGTGAGTGTTTTTTAAGAAAAAAATATATTCGGAGAAGAAAGCTAAATAGTTACTACATATGGTTGTATAAACAATTTTGTGTATATTTATTTGGTCATATTCATGAATGGAGACAAAATCTAGAACGTCACAAGATGTTTAAAGCTAACTTGCAGTGATATTTTTTTTTTCAATTTTTGAATTGAAATTGCGCATAATATTTTGAATTGGTGTTGAAATCATATTTAAAACAGTGACATGTTACATATTGATGTGAATAAATGTTATGAATCGTGATTGGTGACAGATATATATGATGAATGTATATCGTGAATGGTGACGGATATATATGTTGAATGTATATCGTGATTGGTGACGGATATATATGATGAATGTATATCGTGAATGGTGACGGATATAAAATGAATGTATATCGTGAATGGTGACGGATATATATGAAGAATGTTTATCGTGAATGGTGACAGATATAAAATGAATGTATATCGTGATTGGTGACGGATAGATATGATGAATGTATATCGTGAAAGGTGATGGATATAAAATGAATGTATATCGTGATTGGTGATGGATATATATGATGAATGTATATCGTGAATGGTGATAGATATAAAATGAATGTATATCGTGATTGGTGATGGATATATATGATGAATGTATATCGTGAAAGATGATGGATATAAAATGAATGTATATCGTGATTGGTTATGGATATATATGATGAATGTATATCGTGAATGGTGATATATATAAAATGAATGTATATCGTGATTGGTGATGGATATATATGATGAATGTATATCGTGAAAGGTGATGGATATAAAATGAATGTATATCGTGATTGGTGATGGATATATATGATGAATGTACATCGTGATTGGTGATGGATATAAAATGAATGTATATCGTGATTGGTGATGGATATATATGATGAATGTACATCGTGATTGGTGATGGATATAAAATGAATGTATATCGTGATTGGTGATGGATATATATGGTGAATGTACATCGTGATTGGTGATGGATATAAAGTTAATGTATATCGTGATTGGTGTCGGATATATAATGAATGTATATCGTTATTGGTGACAGATATATAATGAATGTATATCGCGCTTTTATAAAAACAAAGGAATTTTATAATGTAATATATATGTTATATGTCATTATGTCATAATGTTACAAATAAAATGAGTAGTGTTTTGTTGTTTGTGATCATTTAAGAGCTATAAAATAATACCTTAACTATCATCTCTGACTGAAATTTATAATTTCCATAATCGTATTTATTAACCCAGCCTAAATGATGCATAGAATCAGGGATGATGGTTAAAGGAGTTATTTATACAGATCCCGTTGAGAAGGTATATATATAATTGCGTTTTATGTTTATATATATATTTTTTTTTTGTAAAACTATCGAATTAAAAAGAAATGGCGAGTACCAGGGTAACATGTGATTGAAAAATTTGTAATTAAATAATAAATACCTTTTTGGTAAAGTATTTCCAACAACTTAGTTAAGCGTTTTAAGTTTTAACTGCAGGGTTAAATCCAATACATCAAGCTCAATCACGGGTATATCCATAATATAAATTCCAATTGAGCTCGCCTAAAACACATACACACACATGAGCAAATCAAACTTTTAATGAAGTATTCCTTTAAAAGATAACATAAAGACACGAATCCTCTGAAACAAATAATCCACTAAAACAATTCACGGTAAATAAATACGCAGCTTTGTACCAAAATTACAAACACTGAAGGCATATTGACATGATGTCTACCCCTTACCAATGCTTTTATATGAAATAACTGAATGAGGGTTATCGATAGCTGGATTATTGCGATTTAACGCTGGCCCGATGTCTGGAATATTCCTTTTGAAGACGCAAAGTAATCCATTACGTTTGTCACGTTGATCAGGTGATACATGGTGCGTAAAGCAAAAAACCTACCTCTTCACACATTCCTGCGGTTTTAAATAAAGTCTCAGTAACCGAAACGTTCCTTTGGTGACGGGAAATATCCCATTACGCTTGTCACGTTGATCAGATAAAAGCGTGATTAATAGCTATATTTACTGACTCGGCACATTCCTGCGGTATTAAATATCGTCTCAGTAACCGAAACGTTCCTTTGGTGACGGGAAATATCCCATTACGCTTGTCACGTTGATCAGATAAAAGCGTGACGAATAGCTATATTTACTGACTCGGCACATTCCTGCGGTTTTAAATGGCACGTACACCATGACCTATACCCTGAACGAGGTTCAGAATATAGAACATAGGCCAATCCAAACACGAACACGAAGAAGTAGAAATAAAGGGTATACTACACTACTCTCATATGTACAATGAACTCTGACAATATTGTGCATTTTCAACAAAAATTATGCCCAACCGATTTACACAGCTCTAATTTCTTGGTCGCAAGAATCCTGCTACCGTCATATAAGGGAGGTTATTCTTAAGTGAGACCTTCAATACCGATCATACTTCTACGATAAAATAAAACCAAGCAGTCTATAAACAATGTTGATACTGATAGAGAATGCTTATGCATGCTGCTGTCTTATCACTTATTTGAATGCAACGTGGCTATATCAATATATGGTAAACATATTTTGGCTATCATGCATATACAAACGTACAATACAGGATAATGAATATCGACACAACGTTATATTCAAAACTTCCTTGTCCTCTGATATATAAAGTTAATAGCGTGTATTGTGGTGATACAGTGTTATGTGTATGTGTTTATTTGAAATGTAATAGAATTTCGAACGTGTATAAGGTATATTTTGAACGCTAGCTTATTTTGCAATGGATTTGAACTACCTATAGCAGGGAAATTTTTACAGATATCCAGTTCTCAGTTACATTAAATACATGAGGTTTTATTCAAACGGGTGCGGTATGAAATGGTATAAACATAAACATGGGGGATTATGTTAATTCAACTATATCAACGGTTTCTGGGAATATCGAGTTGCATGAAATACCGAATGAAGAAGGACATTACGAAAAGTTGAATTATGGTATCGATCTAGCAGCACCAGTTAAAAAGACAATCGAAAACAACAACTTGAAAAGGAAGGGGGTTGTTATATTTGTGATATTGCTCAATTGTGTAGTTTCTGTAGTTACCGGTGTTCTAACGGGATATATTGTTTTGAACATTTCTCGGAATGACCTGAACGAACGGGGAAATTTTGCAGCTGAACAAATTAAAGGTAAAAAATACGTTTATCAAGACAACTACAAATGGCATTTTATGAGATATTTTTAACAAAAAATACGTAAGGTCAGTTATACAAAATTACATGTCGGTAATAAAAACGTTTTTTTGTATGCTCGAACACAAATGACTGCATTTAAGTATTGATTTTAAGGACATTCATAAATTTGTTTGTTATAAGTACTGTTTTTTGTAGTCATATTAATAGATGTCGACAGATCCGAGCCTAAAACAAATAATGAAAATTTCTTCCGGAAAAATGAATTGAGAACATATTTTTTAAAAAAGTATAAACGTACGAAAATTCTTTAAAACAGGAAACGGATTCTGTATAATTTTGTATTTCAATCAAACTTAATGACCGATTATACAATTTATCATACATATATATTAAAAATACGCAAGTTGTGTTCTGACAGCTGTCATCTACTCTGCAACATGCAGTGGCATAATTTAAATTTTTGTTTTGCAAATTTGAGCATGTATACTTAATATATAGTCGTGATATTGTAAGAATATACATTTGCAAAAGTCTCAATTTTCGTCTGTATTCGTTTGATTTATACAACCATTTGTAGGCCGATCAACATGTCCATTGCACTATGTATGTATATATTATCAAATAAGCTGTCTGACAATGTACTCGACTTATGTCGGTAAAGTTATAAAGCATCTGACATTTGGGGATGTTCTTCAGCATGGGCAGCATTGTCACGATGCTGTTCACCATGGGCAGCATTGTCACGATGTTGTTCAGCATGCGCAGCATTGTTACGATGATGATCAGCATGGGCAGCATTGTCACGATGGTATTAAGCATGCGCAGCATTGTCACGATGATGTTCAACATGGGCAGCATTGTCACAATGATGTTCAGCATGGGCAGCATTGTCACGATGATGTTCAGCAGGCGCAACATTGTCACGATGATGTTCAGCATGCGCAGCATTGTCACGATGATGTTCAGCATGCGCAGCATTGTCACGATGATGTTCAGCATGGGCAGCATTGTCACGATGATGTTTGTCTACGTAAAAATAACTGACTCACTATATCACAACTTGTACCTGGCACATTGATGTATAGCATCACTTATTGTATTCTTTACATGATCTTACACTATCTCAGCTTATCATATGACGACATGAACATGAGACGGGAGGTATAAATATGTTTGTTTTAGCATTTAACAACGGTAATAAAATGGCATGATTTAATACAAACTTAGAGGTGATTTAGAATAATTACGCGGTGACACTTATGGTGACACTTATAAGTATTTCAAAACTTTATTTATAAAAAAAGATATATTTGTATTGAAATTCCCTTTTTCCATAAAACTATTTTGTCTGTTTTCGGTGCTCTGGTCACAACGTTGAAAATCGAAACTGGTCGCCACGATAACATTGAAAGAGAATACCGAAAATGGACATATTGTTATATTCATAAAAATGTTGAATATTTTAGAAGACGAGTATCGTGTGATTTTTTTTGTGTCCGGGATATACGGATCTGAGACAACGACTTTTACAGTCTTGGTATTCTGGTGAAAATAAAGATTTTAATCACCTATAACAACTAAATGATACCTTAAAGATGAGGACTAGCTGCAATGAATCATAATGTCTTCTGCTAAAACAATATCCATAAATTATATGTTATACCATATTATATTTTATTTATAATTATTTTACATAGGGTTTAACGCCATTTTCAACACATTTCAGGTTATATATGGCATATCTAGTTTTACTGGTGGAGGAAGACTTCAGACTGATTCAGACTGAGTAGAACCATCGTCCTTCCGCAAGTAACTGGAAACTTTCTCTTTCAAGTTTTTGAAGCGAGCGGGACTCGAACCTACGACCTTAGAGGTGAGAGGTTAGTGATCTAGAGACGGCGCCTTAGATCACTCGGCCACGGAGATATTATATTTTATGGCACTACGTTCGTAAATATTCGTAAATAATGATATGCCTAATGTGTTGGAGACCTTTATTTACGAAATAAAATATGTGTAATTTAGTCTGTAGTACAGACCCAGCTCTCCTGACTGGGTCAGTAAAATAGCAATGTTGGGAAAGCTCCATTTGAGCGTTTTGATTGGTTAGTTGCTTCAAATGAAACTTTGAATGACATCGCAGTTTAGTAAGCTTTCAATTGCTATGAATTGTAGTACAGGTATAGCATTGTCTGCTTTTTCATTGGGGTTAACAGATCTGTCAGGGAGAGATAGACACGGGTCGTGTAGAACAACATAAACATCTTGGTATCACACTGTGTCAAGATGATGCATGGTATCAACATATATCTAAAATTACTTCGTCTGCTTCAATGGTTTTAGGTACGATGGAATGATTGAGCTTAAGTTATAATGGCGATCCCTTAATCGTACGTAGCTTACTAAAGACCTATACTAGAATACGAATCATAAGTTTGGGACAACTACAATATTTTTGAATGTTGTAATATCATCTATACATGTGTTCATAACCCATGATTACTCTTTAACATATTCCATGTCGTGGTTACTTTACTTTACTTAGAATAAGAAATACTCTTATAATTTGCCTTTATAATTACATGCGTCTCCATACCATGATTCACTTGATACTTTGATACCGAGAATTAAAAATCTTTGTTAACTAGAGCACACGTTTTGTTTCGTTCATTTTAGTTCCACCATTATTTCAATAGTTTATTATGTGTTCTTGTATATACCACAAACACAACACGAGAAAATACTCGTTTGAAAAATAACCATATGAGGCAGGAACAACTTTCTACTGACTGCTTGTCACGTGAAATCGGATTGTTTAGTCTATAAAGAAAAGCATGGATACTTGTCTGGATGCTACTTTCATGAATTATTTCCAACATTTATATTTAATAACAATAGTAGTAGTATAAACACTGTATTTTCACTTGTTGAGGTTGAGGTTTGGATTGTCGCAATTCTATGTCTATGTCCTATATTCTAAACCTCGTTCAGGGTATATGTCATGGTGTACGTGTCATTTAAAACCGCAGGAATGTGCCAAGTCAATACATAAAGCTATTATACGTTTCGTTACGGTTTAAATCTGCCAATATTATCACTGTTAAGCATACCTTTATAATAACTTATTCTGATAAATAAACCCGGACGTTAAAGTTATACACTTTAACAGTTGGGATAAAATTCAATTAGTAAATATGCCGAACATCGTCTGCTGTTGTATACAAACGTCTCAGATAGTACATCGAACCTACGTAAATCGTCTGCAGTAACCGTATAACTTAACTAAGACCTGTTATCAAATGAATCAATGCGTCACGCATCTATACTCTCAAAAAATTCCCTCCTCCAAACAAGATGGCGGGTTTACATATACTAATGATTAATGATTAATAGCTATATCTACTGACTCGGCACGTTCCTGCGGTTTTAAATGACACGTACACTATGACCTATACCCTGAACGATATATAGGAAATAGGCATAAAATCACGACATTCCAAACCTCAACCTCAACAAGTGGAAATACAGGGTATATACTACTAACAATCCATACAATTTAAGAAACATCAATTGTTTCATAACCTTACCAAAAGGAACTGAAATTTACCCCGAATCCGTCATATAATTTTGAATGAACTTGTTTCAGAGGTTCGGGAATCAGTTAAATTGCCTTCATTTGGATTCAATCTGTAGTACGGGCCCAACTCTCCAAATCCGGTGTCTTTAAATAGCAATGTTGGGAAAGCCATTTTTGAGCAAGTTGATTGGTCAGTTGTTTTAACTGAAAGTTTGATGACGTCACAGTTTAGTAAGCGTTTAACAATCTGATCACCTCGGCTTTTATGCTACGCAATAGCCCCCTGACATAATAAGGCGCCATTTTGGAAATACTTTCAGTAATAAAATAAAATGGCGGCCCCCTTATGCCACCTGTTTATATACATGTACGTTGAAAATATAAACGTTTGTTAATCAAGACTGATATTTTAAATTTCCCTATAAATATGACCTATGTCGAGTGTATAAATAAAAAAATCGATATAACAACGCCATATATAATCAACTTAATGACGGATACATTATTTGTTACTTTCACGCGAATGAACACAGACTTGTAACACAGGCGATTCGAGTTGGTGTATTCTAGAGCTATACACGAGGTGTATTTTACGGAGGATACGGAAATACCCGATGTTTCACGATTGAGCGTTTAACTGCTATGAATTGTGGGACAGGCATAGAATTCCCTGCTTTTTATGGTGGTTAATAGACCTGATTCGGAAGATATCCTGTTCGGTGATAGACTATTTAAAAGCGAATTCAACTCTTGTTTAATCCACGCATGGTTCTGAATTTCCTTTTTACAGGTGAAAGGCGGCAAACAGTAGTAATCTGAATGCCATTTTAACAATCATTTAAGACCAAATTCTAAATGCGAGTGAGGCGGTAAACTAGATGGGCTCTTTTTATTCTACTTAGCGATCAGCTGTTTCTAGATACTCATTTATTTCACCCTTTAAGTACAAGTGCAATACTGGTTGGAAATGCTAATCTCACCAACGAGCAATTTGAACTGAATTTCTCTGAAGTTCAAAAGTTTACAAAAAATAAATAACGTTTCAAATAAAATTATACTCTAAAATGACAACATTTATGTTACTGTTCATTTCAATGTTTTTATTTCGGAGAAATATGGGACGGGCTGTATGATGCTTACTGTGGTTGACGTTGCGAGCAGGGCTCGTTAAAATGCTACGTTTTTAGTTATACATGTACTAGAATATTAAACATATTTTCCCTTTAACCATATTTAAGCTTTTTGAAATAGATATTTAACTGAGAAAAAATCTGTCATGATTTTGTTCAATTAATATGCATTGAGGATGACTGTAACAAAAGATGTCATTCCTTGTCGACCAACCCATTTGCTTATGTTGTGTTTGTTATTGTCCGAATCTTTAAATGTTGTAAACATGATATTATGCAATAAAATATGATTAAACTATAAATAGGATGAAATAATTTTATAACTCACATGGAATAACATTTATGTTCAACCTTTTTATGACAGCTAACGGTTCCTGGAGCACTTGGTCAGCATGGGGATCATGCTCTGTTTCATGCGGAATCGGTTTGCAAATAAGGGACAGGTCGTGTTCTAATCCCTTTCCAAGCAGATTTGGTGATCATTGTTTCGGTGACAGTCGTGATGACAGAATCTGTCTACCAGGCGCATGCGCAGGTACGTGAGAATATCAAGTAAATCAGTCTTGAACATTATGAAAATAATTGACAATACTGGCCGATTTATTATATAGATTTACATTGTCATTTAACAAAAAAAGCGTTCTTGGTTTAAAGCAATTTATAGATGGAAGACATACATTGATTAACGGCCCTCGTTCGTTATGCAAATAGCTGATCGGTTTCGGCATGATATTAAAAAGAAATCTGTTTTCGTTCAGCTGGTTTGTATTAGTACTGATTATACTTTATATTTAATCAAATAAAGAAAAGTTACATAAATGTATACCTATTGAAGGCATCAGTCAAACTTATTTATTTTACATCGAATATGAAACAAGTTCTGACATATTAGATAAATGATGCTCGAAGATTCAGGGTAGAACCAGGATTTATCATATGCAGATAACATGTTTTTCAAAATATCATATCCAGATTTAATGGTGGAGGAATGCCTCAGAATGATTCACAGTAGAATCTACGTCCTGTGAATGATCAGCAAGTAGTAGCTAGAAACTCTCACATAAAGATTCTGTACCGAGTTGGGCAAACGACCGCAATGATTTTTATTCCAATGTCGTACCGATAGCCGTAATTCTTGGGGCAACTTTTTGACTTCCATTCATAAAGTTTGTAAATGTAATTAAACGTATCTTGGTATTAAATCGTCAAAGGAACAACCTTTTATAAGCACTTCTAATAACGTAATTTCAAATAATATATTTACTTTTAGTGTTTGCAGTTTTACTTCTTTAACTAACGTTAATGACGCCTTCATTTTATAATGATGCAAATACTTATGTTACTATTTCTAAAACTGTTCATACTCACAAAGTAAAGACACGTATATATTGAATTTTGATATACCTTAATACTCCGTACAGACGGAGGATGGTCAAATTGGAACAGTTGGGAAGCATGTTCGGTCAAGTGTGGAGGCGGTATCAGGACACGTGATAGACTTTGTAATAACCCGACACCGTCGCAGTTTGGACGTGATTGTCCTGGTGATGCTCACGAAACAGCTGCATGTGGCACTTCCTTGTGTCCTGGTATGTACATTTTTAAATTTCATCGTAGTTGAATAAAAATTAATAAAACATATCACAATCAAAATAAAACTAAACTGTACAAAAATATATATGTACGAGTATATAACGTGTGACAGCGCAATGGATAGAGCGATTGTACGAGAAATTACGGTTAGGTCCTCAAGTTGATCCAATGCTTCTAAAAACACGCTCAGTACTGGTTCTACCCAGGACACGGACTCTAGAGTGGTTCATATAAGCTACGAGCTTAAGGTAAGTGTGATTGGTATTATATTACAACCAGTTCAAACTTACGGAAAACTGACGTAATTTTTTCGCTCGCCGGGACGAAGTCCAAGGAGAGCTATTGTCATGACACCGGCGTCGTCGGCGTCGTCGTCGTCGTCGCCGTCTGTAGACACCCAGATTAAACTTTTGCGTACACGTTTCAGATATCTATGCAACCACTCATTGGATGTCAATGAAACTTTGCATGTGTTATGCACAGTTATGGCCCTTTTTGGACTTAGACACCCAGGTTAAACTTTGCAACCACTCTTTGCATGTGTGTTTACGATCATCAATGGAACACACAGAGACAAGAACCATAAATCTGGATTGCATTTTGGCACAGTTATGGCCCTTTTTGGACTTGGGCACCCAGGTTAAACTTTGCAACCACTCATTGGATGTGAATGAAACTTCACATATGTGTTCACCATCATCAATGGAACACACAGAGACAAGAACCGTAACTCTGGATTGCATTTTGGCACAGTTATGGCGCTTTTTGGACTTAGACACCAAGGTTAAACTTTGCGTTTACTTGCATTTAAGTTTAAGATATCTAGGCAACCACTCATTGGATGTGAATGAACCTTCACATGTGTGTTCACCATCGTCAATGGCACACACACAGACAAGAACCAAACTCTGGGTTGCCTTTTTGCAACACTTATGGCCCTTTTTGGACTTAGACACCCAGAGGCGAGCTTTATTGTCTTCTGACAGCTCTTGTTATATCCGTGTTTGTATTTTAATAGCCAACATGAAACTCACCCTAACCTTTTTCAGCTCAACAAAAAAAATGAAAATAAGAGCGAATTGGTGGTACAGTCGTAAGGACCTTGGACTGCGAACCCAGTGGTTGCAGTTTCGATTGCCCGCTCCTTCAGCTAAAAAACTAAAAAAAAATTCAGTCTTTCGGATGAGACTTTAACAAAAATCGAGGTCCCATGTATCAGTGCTTTACACCGGGCATGAAAAGGAACAAGGAGCGCTACAAAAGGGTTTGCTGTATCTCTGCACTGTTCTCAAAAAAAAAAAAATTAGTAAACCTCTTCTGGAGGTATAAAGATAATCTTAATGATTGTTTGAATCAACCAACGAAAATCTTCAGGTTACCTTTATATTTTTATTCCCGGTAGAAACTTTAAGACGCTTGTATATTAGTAAAGCAAGCGTCGTAGATGATCAATACCAGCTCTGGCATTACTCGTCTCGAACAGCTATAACAATTCTCATAAGGCTCCAGTATAACATTTGTGTCCAAAACACAGTGAAAATACGAATTCTGCCTCAAGTGTCTGGACTCAAATTTTTCACTGGTTCAAGATATGCATGGTTGTTTATTTTAATTCAATGGTTTTGTGATATTTTCACTTTCCAGAGTTATAATATGTCAACTATTCGCCTAAGATGAGGTTCGAAATATCAATTCATAAATCTCACAGAATTGCCTTCACATTTGTTATCAACATCAAACTTTTAGTGGTGTTTCATAAAATACTGACCATTAAATACGTTATACATGTAAGAATAAATAAATCACTGTAATACAAATCCTTGAAAAAAAATAAAAAGAGAACTCAAGATTTATTTCTACCTCCTTCATATGAAGGTCCGTCGAGAATGTGCAAGGGAGATAATAGTGGTGTGAGTCCTGCTGGTTAACTGAAAAAATAAAAAGTGTGACTAACAAAATGAAAAATAGAAACAAGCAGTAGAACTGTTAAATTTATTCAAATATGGGTTGGGTTGGTGGGTAAAGTTGTAAATGTAGTATTTTGAAATCTGTTTGCGATATTGGCCGAAACAGGGAGCTGTCTATAATTTCACCTTTTTACTAGAGAGCAAACAAGGGAGGTTATTCTAATCTTACCGACTGATCATTAACGGACTGCAATGAAAGTTGATGGCTATAGGCAGATTGAGATGATAAACATACATATAAATTAAATGATTTATTGACACATATATTACGTTAGAAACAACTTTAATATGTTATCTTTAATGCAGCCGGTGGTTGGTCCTCCTGGCATTCATGGGGCGCATGTAGTGCTACTTGTGGCGGGGGCATCAGGACACGTAGCAGACCATGTGACAACCCAGCACCGTCGCCATTCGGGCTTAACTGTATCGGAGATGCAGTCAAAACAGAGGCCTGTTATATTAAACGGTGTCCAGGTATTACATTTTGATATGAAAGCTTTAGATGAACTAATTCGGAGTTCATTAAAGCTAAGAACTTAAAATAAGAAATATTAAATAAGTTACAGTTTAAATTTATTTATTTTACTTCGATTGTGAAATACGTTCTTACAACTTAGGCAAAGCACGTTCGAAGTCTTCCTGGGTCGAACCAGTACTAAGAAGTAAAACGTGTTTTGCCACACATAACCGTGGCGGAGAGTCGAAACCACGACCATCCGACCCTGGGTTCATTTGCTCTACCACATGCCTCTGTACTTGCCAATGTACGATCATTATGATTAATTGGTCGCAGTTTTATTTTGAAATAACTATAATTATATTTACAGATTTAATATCAGCATTTACAGTGACCGTCCCAGATTCAATCGTGTCTTCATCTTTAAAGTTTTCGAAAACATTATTAAACGAGGGTGGTGACTTTAATGTGACCAGCGGAAAGTTTATTTGCTCCAAGCCCGGTGTCTATTATTTCTCTGCGTCACTTATTAAGAAAAGGACAGGCAACACCAAGGTCATTGATTCCATGGGTTGTTATATCAATAAAAACGGTTCATCTGTGTTGCGCATATTTATTGATCCAACCGACGACGCCACCGACGGCGGCAGTGCCCAGGCGGACAATTCAGCTCTTCTTCATCTGAACAGAGGAGACGTTGTGTATCTGGGCAGATGCAGTGATCCAACCAAGTATATGGAATCGTATTCGTCATTCTCCGGCTTTCTGGTCAATCCAGATTATGTGTAATTGTTTGAATATTTTTATCGCATTATTATGCATTGATTATTCTCCGTAATCAAGCGGAGATCAGATAAACTTTTGCTTTATTGGAATGGTTGTCTTGCAGCAACACACAAATTGATGACGTCCGTGGTTTTGCGTTGTGTAAAACCCGCATTTAAACGCGTTTTTACCGTTCGTGTTACCGTTTTACCATTTACTGTAAATTTTGTCAATAAATGTAAAACAGTAATAATTTTACCAGATTTTAACAACTTCCATATAAACTACATAGTCTGTGTAAATTTCATCCATCAAATATGGAGCTATTTTCAGGAGCATTTCAGAAGCGCAGACGTACACATAATGTATGAACACACAATGTATGAGGGTTTTCTTTTGCTGGACTAAAATCAGATTTGATTTTTAAGTAAAAATAGATCAAACACGCAAATAATGACATAATAAATAGAACATCATATTAGTGGCTGATAGTCAAAAGAGTTTCTCTCCCTCACCTGATAAAGTCTAGACTATCAGCCACTAAAAGCTATTATCAGGCTTTGCAGTGTTGATCACCGCCAAAATGATCATACGCGACAAGGACTACTTTTTATTCCCTGACTTCCATTTGTTCATGTATTTGATATAAGCAAGCAGAAACAAATAAAACAATAAAAATATATTGTGTACATTGCATTATGTCAATTTATAAATAAACCAAACGCTACGATAATATCAATGGAATTAGGAGGGAGTATGAATATTTATCAAAGACCGTCTCTCAGTACTGTGAAGTACTTTGATTTACATTTGCGGATCAATAAATTTTCCTTATGAAAGGTGTTTTTTTTTTAATAATCGTTCAAATAAGTGAAATGTATGTGAAAGAAATTCCAATCTAATCTATGAGATCTGTATCATATTACTAGCTAAAAAAATGAAACTGTACATGGTTTTGATATGAAATATATGCACAAGGAATATTCTTATTTGTAATAGTTATAGAAATGATGTTTAAATATGGATATTTGGTGTTATATGTATGGAATTATATATCAGTTATCACAGAGACTGTGAACGGGCGGGGATTCGAACTCACGACCCCTGTACCGATGTGCATATACCAGTATGCGTTTCAGAATATTACTAACAACAAAATCACCGTAAACGTAATCCACCAATTATAAATTATATTTTGACATTCATTCGAATGAACCCAGAGTAGGCTATTTTCTTGAAATACAGCCAAGCATGTTAATCGAATTCGGTTTGATTCAACTCAATTTAATTTAATTCAAATCAATTGATTTCAATAGTTTAGCTCTATAATATAGGTCTCAGGCCTCAGGCCTTAGGCCTACCTTAGAATAATACAATTTAATCATTATTATAACCAAAGACTTAAACCAACTGATTGTGAGTTAATGAACGCTCGCGTATTTACGCTAAATCTTGCGAAATCTCGTTTAAAATATCCATTCGTCTCAGAAATTCAAATAAAAAATCTTTCTTTGCACATTTGAATTCTCTACAAAACGAGACAATTCCCAGCAAGTTGTCTTTAAAATTTTTGAAGTACTTATGATTACAAAATCTGTATACTGCAACTAAAATCAAGGAAAGTACTTTTTATTTTAATTTTAACTGCAGTATTTTAAATTCAAGATCATTTTGTGTATTTAAAACATTACAAAATATATAATGTTACATTAACTTTACCTTTTTTTACCCGCGATGGCCCAGAGGGGCCACTGTAGTTTGCGGGGGGGGGGGGGGGGGGGGATGTTTTTATGAGTGATCGAAATTTAAAAAGTTTTAACAAAGTAAAACTCCAAAAACAACAGCAGTAGGGGACACGGGTATGCTAAAGTAATAAACACAAATAAATATTGCAACTCGGTTTTAGGTGTTACAGTTAGTGATTATGGCAATGGTCATATAAAGGGCGTAAATATGCAAATGAAGTATCTCCGCCCCTTATGCAAATGAAGCACTTAGCATTTGCCTTATTATGGTTCATGTAGGTATATGTTTACTATGATCAAAATAGAAGTCGACACAATAGGCTTTTTACGAACGAATTCTGCAATTTTCGTACACACTTCTATGATAAACCGATGTAAATCGATAAATACTATGCAAAGTTGACAGCATACTCTATTCGCTCGCCCTCTATTTTTATTCGATGATGGGTTTTTTTAAGTTTACATACTGGTAATACACACTGAGTATAAAATTGTTTTATTTTTTTTTATAATGAATATTGAACATAATAAAATTAACTTCTTACTCAAAAATGCGAGTCAGAGCTTTGTATATGTTGAACATTTGTAATTGTTAAAATGTGTGTACTGATTTGTCACGTAAATGTATTGTATATATGTTTTATATGATGAGAAACTATAATAGTTTAAATCAATAAAAAAATTTCTTCTTCTAGTTTTTAGTTTAAACTTAGTTATTTTACTTCTAATGTGAAACACGTTCTTACAACTTAGACAAATCACGCTCGAAGTCTTCCTGGGCAGAACCAATACCAAGCATATGCGGAAAAAGTGTCTTGCTCAAGGACACTACACATAGCCGTATCGGAGGATCGAACCCAAGACCCTCCGATCATGGGTTCGGTGCTCTACCACTGGATCACGCATTCTTCTTCTTCTTCTATACTACATTACAGGATTAGTTTACTGAGTTGGTGTAAAGAGTGTTGTTACCTTCGCAGGTTCAATAAACACTTGATCGTTAAGATTGTAGATTCGAGCTAAGCTCGGTTCAAAAGGTTTATGTGAGAAAGTTTGCCAGTTACTCGCGGAAGGACAATGTTTCTACTCAGGTCTTTATGTTGTCTTCCTTCACTTATAATACTGAATGTCTTAACATGGTGTTACACCCAACTCGTTAATGACAAAACATTCACCGCGCTAGCGATCCCACGTGACACGCTATGGAGTGGTGCAAAAAAACAGAGGAAAAATGCCCGCTTGCAGACAACTTCCTTAGTATTTCACGAAAAGTTAAGAACGAATAACGGTTATTTATAGTGACCATTCAAAACCAGTATATTCTTTTTATGCAAAAAGTGCAATGGTTGTGTGAAAAATGTTACCTGAAGTGGGCAGCACTTTTTCTCCGATCTTTTGCACCATTACATAGCATACATCCTTATAGGTTCGCCCCAGCACTTATCAGATGGGTTAAATTTTAATCTGGATATCGTATACATATTTGATATATCCGATATCCTAGGTGTGTTCCATATATCCCCGGATAGCAGAAGAAAACGTCAGCAACATACTGTTATGCTAGAACTTAGTTTAAAAGTAAAGTTTAAACTTATTAGTTTGTCTTCGATTGTTAAACAAATTATTCCATCTTAGACAAATCACGCTTGAAGTCGTCGTGGGTATAACCAGTACTAAGAATATGCGGAAAAAGTGTCTTGCTCAAGGACACCATACATAGCCATAGCGGAGGTTCAAACCCACGGCCCTCCAATCATGGGGTCGATGCTCTACCACTGAACAACGCAAATGTTATACTAAACATAGGGGGAAATAAAATACAAACAATTTAATGTAAAGTTAATTGTTTTATTGCTTTACGAAGAACAATAATCAATTCTTTTTTATTATATTGACATGTGGCAACTATAGAATTGTCGAATACACCAGACTATTAGTTGCCAGTTCAACCGTCCGTATAAATTTCGTACAATGAGTTGACATATTTAGAAATAAGACCTTGATTGGTTCTTGAGAATTTTATTTTACTTGTTTTTCAAAATGACGAAAAGAAAAACCCGTCTCTGACCTTTTAAACAAAATAGTACAAAAGGGTAACTAAGCCATGAACCAGTCTTATTAATAGATATTCAAACCACCTCGCCAATGATCCTAATCTAATACAAAAAATGACGGAATTGGCCGAGTATGTACGGTTGATAATTATTAGAATAGTTTTACATGTCGAATAAGAAAGCACAGCACTTCTATAAAATGTATAAACATATCCATAAAAGCTCCCTTTAGGTCATTGTAGAATACTACAAATCATGAGAAGAGATGTATTTATGATTATCTACATACATCGCACATCTAGAAAAGTTCTCGTGTGTGAAAAGGTTCAGTCCCTGTATCTCAAAAGTGTTGTTTTTGTTGTTGCTGATGTTGTTTGTTGTTCTGCGTTTGTTGCTGTTGTGTGTTGCCGTTGTTGTTGTTGTTGTTTAGCAATGTGTTGTTGTTGTTGTAATTGTTGTTGTTTAGCAATGTGTTGTTGTTGTTGTTGTTGTTATGCAATGTGTTGTTGTTGTTGTTGTTGTTGTTGTTGTTGTTGTTGTTGTTGTTGTTGTTGTTGTTGTTGTTGTTGTTGTTGTTGTTGTTGTTGTTGTTGTTGTTGTTGTTGTTGTTGTTGTTGTTGTTGTTGTTGTTGTTGTTGTTGTTGTTGTTGTTGTTGTTGTTGTTGTTGTTGTTGTTGTTGTTGTTGTTGTTGTTGTTGTTGTTGTTGTTGTTGTTGTTGTTGTTTATTTTAAGACTCATTCGTTTAGATTTTTTTTTGGTTATTCACGATTATCAATTTTCTTCTGCCCAATTGTCAACATTAACGTCAGCAAACTCGGTGCGTTAATATTTGCATTTGCACTTGAATGTCAGACAAAAAAAATTGTTGTTGATAATTTCATTACAAAATCCCTGACATAAAATCAGCATCTTATTCAGCATCAAATTTCTCAGAAACGTACTGGCTTAAATATTTTACCATCATTTTTTTTCGTTTTTCTCTCTTTGCCATAAATTACATAGTTTAATGTATCAACGACCCGCGTGTACAATTTACAATATACTTCTAAAAGAGAAAGGATACACAAAATCTCGCTCATTTATTAAATGACAGGGGACACAACCTTTTCACTCGAGTAAACATTTATTCAACGGTTATCGCCCTTTACTAGACCCGTGTTGACTCTTTTTTGTATCTTGCATACTATGTGACATCTGTTTCTTTGACACACTTTTTTCGTGCACATACATGTATCATAAGTTGTATGTATTCATTGTGACAACACGTGTAATGATAGGGTCATAAACAGACATATTTTTTGCGATCAGTTTGGTGCTAATGTTAAATTTCTGAAGATATTCAAATTTTGTTTAATATGCGTTTGAGCAACTTTTGCATCGTTTATTATAGTTTTTATCAGCACAAAATGGCTAAAAATCAAATACTTTTATCATTGTATCCCATATATTTTTGTGCGTTATTATAAATTTAAAGAAAGAACTCAGAAGATTTAATCGTTAGATATTAATACAAATGGGCCGAATTTATAATACGCTGTTCCGTAAGATGTCACATATTTATTAAGCTAATTTTTCACTGAAACTTTCTTGTCATTTTTAATTCAGATTATAGGGCATATTCAAGCAGTACCGTAGTGTTAATTGTAAAGAAAACACGCACGCACGTACGCACACACACACACACATAAACACATCTAAATTGCTAAAACCGACATATTGCTGTAATTAGGCATGCAGACTCAACGGGTTAAAATAAAGACATTTATTTTTTCTTACTAAAGGAGATTTATGACCGGGGACCGCCTCCGTGGCAAATTCCACAGATTGCAGAAACGACACTAGCTCTCCCATGTAGCGTTGGTCGTAGTTCCCTCAGGGAACGTTGGTCCTTTATTTCTCGTGGAACTTTCAGAACAATAATAACTGTGAGCTCGCTGATTGGTAAGCGGCGCAACAACATGATACAACACATGACACTATGGGGGAGGGGGAAATGCTATGGAACTCACTTAATCTGTAGAACAAATCTAATTCTCCCAATTGGGTCCGTTAAATAGCAATGTTGGGAAATCAACATTTGAGCACGTTGATTGGTCATTTGCGTCAACTGAAAGTTTGAATGACGTCATAGTTCAGTAAGCGTTCAATTGCTTTGAATTGAGGTACATGCATAGAATTTCCTGCTTTTTCATTGGGGGTTAATAGACCTGATTCGGGAGATATCGCGTTCTGGGATAAACAAAAATTTCCTGTGTTTTTTTTTTCATTAGGGCGTATGAGCTCTATTTCGGGAGAAGTCAGGGAATGGTATAAAGAAGAACATTCCTTGATGGGATAAACGGGGATCTTTTGTAACCTTTTATGGAACATGCACATGTTCAATTACCATTAGTTATGGTTCGATTGATTGACCACGTATCTAAATAATCGATAATTTCAAAGTGTATAACACCCCAACAATCCCAGTTAATTACATTATTCATTTGTTTTTTAATGACTATCACAATTTAACCCGGCGTCTGCATTCTATTACTTAATATGCGTTATTGTCAAAATAAAAATGAAACGTTTTTATCATATATTTTCTATGCCCGACGAAACACATCTGACGTCATATTTCGGCCTAGAAATAAATAAAATGTTTCAAATTTTGTGACAACTTTGTTGCGAATCACTCTTGAGCCCTGTGTCCAATCATTCATTGTAGAAAGCTATTGATATGATTTCGTTTATTATTTTTTTTTAAATGGAATGCGAAACAAACGTAATAATATTTATAAATCATTTTTGTTGAATTGGATTATAATATCGACTTCTCGCGGAAGAAAGAAAACAGAAAACCCCGGAGAGAGATATTGTATATGTCTTGGAAGCCTGTAGAAGGAATATAGGATACATTAGCCTGTAGTACGGACCTAGCTCTCCCGATTGGGTCCGTTTAGTATTTTTTTTATCATATTTTCTTTGTATTTTATTGAAGTTTATCATTGATCAATTCAATTAACGAAATCATGTAAACATGTTTAAGACGTACTATGAACGCTATGCATTTTCATCTATATTCGAGTTACGTAAAAGCACTAGGGATGATGTAATCTAATCTACAATGTTGTTGGCGCAAAGGGCGTCGTGATTCGTCTAAATGAATTGGTAAATTATCGTCATTAACATGGCCGCTACTGAGACGATGCTGCCGGAAGTGTGTGGTGCGCCTGACGGCGTAAACACCGCGATAATGACAGTCCCTGTTCCGGTGAGAGCGCTTGGGGTGGTGCCTGAAATTAAATCAGATAATATTATTTAATTTTGGTCGTGTGTCATTTTTATAATTCATAGTTAATGATAGAGAGAGAGAGAGAGAGGAGAGAGAGAGAGAGAGAGAGAGAGAGAAAGAGAGAGTGAGAGAGAGAGAGAGAGAGAGAGAGAAAGAGAGAGTGGGGGGCAGTCAGTCAGCCAGGCATGCAGGCTGGCTGGCTGGCTGGCTGGCTGGCTGGCTGGCTGGCTGGCTGGCTGGCTGGTTGGCTGGCTGGCTGGCTGGCACAGAGAGAGAGAGAGAGAGAGAGAGAGAGGGGGGGGGGGCAGGCAGGTAGGCAGAGAGAGAGAGAGAGAGAGAGAGAGGGGTAGGCAGGCTGAGAGAGAGAAAGAGAGAGAGAGAGTTTAAGTTTTAGTACAAAGTGGATAAGGATAAGCTTTGCTACATACCGCTATCGGTAGCTGTAACTTCGAGAGAGAGAGGGGGGAGGGCAGGCAGGTAGGCAGAGAGAGAGAGAGAGAGAGAGAGAGAGATAGGTAGGCTGAGAAAGAGAGAGAAAGAGAGAGAGAGAGTTTAAGTTTCAGTACAAAGTGATAAGGATAAGCTTTGCTACATACCGCTATCGGTAGCTGTAACTTCGAGAGAGAGGGGGGGGCAGGCAGGTAGGCAGAGAGAGAGAGAGAGAGAGATAGGTAGGCTGAGAGAGAGAGAGAAAGAGAGAGAGAGAGAGAGAGAGAGAGAGAGAGAGAGAGAGAGAGAGAGAGAGAGAGAGAGAGAGAGTTTAAGTTTCAGTACAAAGTGATAAGGATAAGCTTTGATACATACCGCTATCGGTAGCTGTAACTTCGAGTGCGTAGCCTCCGAGAGTGGCGGAGTCTACTGTTTTCCCTGTGTCCACGGTGATCACTCCAGCGGTGCTGATGGCAAACATTGTGCCAGTGTTACCGCCGGCTGAAATGGAACATTCCATGTATTGTTTTTTATATGGACGTTAGAACAAACACAGGGATTAAAACGCATCAAATTTTTTAATCTGAATATCATAATATTTGCAAAAATTCCCAGTTCCCGTGTTACATTTTAAAAGATATGATTTATGATTAAACTTTTAATATAAGTAGTTTTTTTTAGTCTGAGTGGCAGGTTTAGCCTAAATCTCCCGCTTTGATCCGTTACATAGCAATTGGATTTGAGCACGTTGATTGGTCAGTTGTTTCAGGGAAATTTGAAAGACGTCAAAGTTTGGTAAACGTTAGATACTAGTCTATCCAAGAACCTGGTATCTCTCGAATCAGCTCTATCAACCCTCAATGAAAAAGCAGGGAATTGTATGCCTCTCTCACAATTCACAACAATTGAACGCTTACTAAACTGTGACGTCATCCAAAATTTCAGTTGAAGCAACTGACCAATCAGCGCGCTAAAATGTAGCATTGCCAACATTGCTATTTGGGAGATAGCTTGGTCCGTTCTGTAGACTAATAACGTTGTATGGAGCTCGTACTCTGCTGGTATTGTGTGACAGGCATAGCATTTCCTGCTTTTTTCATTGGGACCAAACCCTGTATACCCTATCACAACTAGTCAAGCACAGAATGGTTGATTATATGTTTTCAATTGCTAAAAATGTATATCGATGAAAACCGTTACTTACCATGAGAGTTAGGTCTATCCTAGTGTTTCTTGGTGATAGGTGAAATTTAATTATTTACATTAATTTATATACTAGTATTTAAAATACAGAACTTATAAATTGTAATTTCACTGCTGTCACTCATTATATATAACTTATGAGTGGTAATTTCACTGCTGTAAATCATAGTATAGAACTTATAAATGGTAATTTCACTGCTGTCAATCATTATATAAATAGTGTGGTGAGTTATCAGTAAAAAGTAATTTCACTGCTGTCAGTCATTATATTTAACTTATAAATGGTAATTTCACTGCTGTCAATCATTATATAAATAGTGTGGTGAGACATCAATAAATGGTAATTTCACTGCTGTCAATCATTATATTGACAATGTGGTGAGATATCAATAAATGGTAATTTCACTGCTATCAATCATTATATAGGTAGTGTGGTGAGACATCAACAAATGATAATTTCACTGCTGTCAATCAATATATAGACAGTGTGGTGAGATATCAATAAATGTTAATTTGACTGCTATCAATCATCATATAGGTAGTGTGATGAGATATCAATAAATGGTAATTTTGTTTGTGTCAATCATTATATAGATAGTGTGTTGAGATATCAATAAATGGTAATTTCACTGCTGTCAATCATTATATAAAAAGTGTGGTAAGATATCAGTAAATAGTAATTTCACTGCTGTTAATCTATATATATGACTTATAAATGGTAATTTCACTGCTGTCAATCATTATATAAATAGTGTGGTGAGACATCATTAAATGGTAATTTCACTGATGTCAATCATTATATAGACAGTGTGGTGAGATATCAATAAATGGTAATTTTACTGCTATCAATCATTATATAGGTAGTGTGGTGAAACATCAACAAATGGTAATTTCACTGCTGTCAATCATTATATAGACAGTGTGGTGAGATATCAATAAATGTTAATTTCACTGCTATCAATCATTAAATAGGTAGTGTGGTGAGATATCAATAAATGGTAATTTTGTTTGTGTCAATCATTATATAGCTAGTGTGTTGAGATATCAATAAATGGTAATTTCAATGCTGTCAATCATAATATAGAACTTATAAATGGTAATTTCACTGCTGGCAATCATTATATAAATAGTGTGGTGAGATATCAGTAAATCGTAATTTCACTGCTGTCAGTCATTATATATAACTTATAAATGGTAATTTCACTGCTGTCAATCATTATATAAATAGTGTGGTGAGACATCAATAAATGGTAATTTCACTGCTGTCAATCATTATATAGACAGTGTGGTGAGATATCAATAAATGGTAATTTCACTGCTGTCAATCATTATATAGACAGTATGGTGAAATATCAATAAATTGTAATTTCACTGCTATCAGTCATTATATAGGTAGTGTGGTGAGACATCAACAAATGGTAATTTCACTGCTGTCAATCATTATATAGACAGTATGGTGAAATATCAATAAATTGTAATTTCACTGCTATCAGTCATTATATAGGTAGTGTGGTGAGACATTAACAAATGGTAATTTCACTGCTGTCAATCATTATATAGACAGTGTGTTGAAATATCAATAAATTGTAATTTCACTGCTATCAATCATTATATAGGTAGTATGGTTAGATATCAATAAATGGTGATTTTGTTGCTATCAATCATTATATAGATAGTGTGTTGAGATATCAATAAGTGGTAATTTCACTGCTGTCAATCATTATATAGGTAGTGTGGTGCGATATCAATAAATGGTAATTTCACTGCTGTCATAGTGTGTGAAATATCAATTAATGGTAATTTCACTGCTGATAATCATTATACAAATAGTGTGATGCGATATCAATAAAATGTCACTGATGAACACTGACATTGGCCTGTCTGCTCGTGACAATATCAATCGATGAAATAAAAATGATATTTTACTGAAGCCAATAATAATAAAATAATTTTCTGTTCGTTACAATCTACTAACTATGATACGTACTTATGGCATAGGCGCTGATTACATTATTTGCCGCCGTCCCGTCTGCGTCCGTTGCTGTTACAGTGCCGACAGTGGTTGCTGTAATATAATTACAAGATACATGTATAGTGTGTGCAAACATCCTATTTTACATCGACTGTGAAACATGTCCTGTACATTTTGGCGTCATGAAACTTTACGTTTTTGACGCAATGAAGCAACAGTATGTCCGTGTATGGATTGTATTTTTAACTTAGTTATTTTGAAATAAGGTCTTGCAACTTAGACAAATCACCTTTAAAGTCTTCCCGTGTAGAACCAGTGCTAAACATATTCGGATAAAGTTTTTTCCTCAAGGACACCACAAACAGCTGTGGTGGAGGGTCAAACCCTATATCTTCCGATATTGAATCCGATGCTCTGTCCCTACGCTTGATTATGGCTGTTATATACTGAACGGAACAACCTACCCGCCACATTTGACTGTCGTGTAAAAGCCGATTTGACGACCAATTTCAATAATTATGAAATTATTCCAATAACGGTCAAATGTAATAATACAGACTTGGTCATTGTTATCCCAAATGTTCTTTCTTATTCAAGTTCATATTTTAAGAATATTGCTTAAATGCTTTTTGAGCAATTACTTTAAATGTCAGGCAAAAATAAAACCCATAATGTCAGATGGCGGGTTAACTCTTCCGTTCAAGATACTTTACGATGAACTAAACGAAATGTTATATGTTATCAGCAAGATGTATATAATGTACATATAACGAACAAAATGCATATGTATTGGGCAAAATGTACATGTAACAAGCAAAATATTCATGCTGTACATATAACTTAGATAAATGATACTACATTAAACACCTTTATTGATTTATTTTTTAATGGTGTTTAATGGCATTTTCGACACATTTCAGGTTCTATATGGCATATTCAATTTTCTTGGTGAAAACTTCAGAATTAATCTGAGTTGAACCACCGTCCTTCCGCAAGTAACTGGCAAACTTTCCAACATAAAGTTTTTGGACCGAGTAGGACTCGAACCTACGACCTTAGCGGTGAGAGGTAAGTAATCTTGAAACGGCGCCTTAGACCATTCGGCCATGGAGGACCCTACTTTTTTTATAAATGTTACTTACATGCTACTGCCCCGTCTGCCACCGAGAAGGTTATTGTGGCAAGCACCGGAGTATTGTCGTTTATGTCGGTGATCGACACCGTCAACGTTCCCGTACCGGTATCTGCTCCGGTCTCGGCGGCGCTGTAAAGAGACACACTGGTTTCTTAAACGAAATTTTAGGTTTTTCTATTTTCATTTTTAAAATCGGTTTACAACAATTTTCTCAATATACCATGCCTACGTAGTCACTGACCCTGTATTGCCATTAGAGTATATATTTAACATGCCAAAATGATATATTAAAAAGAGATTTCGTAACTTGACCTACGCGCACAGGTTAGACTATATATACTAATAGATTATCTCGCTTAAAATTACAACGTATTTTAAGACATATAAAATTTTGATTTCTATTTCATCCGCCATACTGGTTTGCATATTGCATAATTTATTTCATCTTAAAAACAGTCCGAATGACGATGAGAAGGTTGTCAAGCAGTATTAAAGTGCTGTTTATTTTTCGTTTCAAGTTTATCTCTCTGATTCAAATAACGTTTTGTCACGTTTTGGTAGCTTTGATATACCAAACTATTCGGATTACATTTATGTATACTAACTAGATGCTTTGTATCCATTTTAGAAATAATTATATTTTTTAAAACATTTACAACACTTTTTCCTGATCTACTATATATAGCAGATGGTTCATATCCATACAGAGACGGCGTTCGTCTTTGTTTCCTGAATTTTCATACAATATTAAGAAAGTTATATGCAAACATATTACGTGAAGAGGGCACTTTCCCTCCGGTCTTTACACCATTCCATCCTCTTAGGTCACGTGGATTCGCCCCGTATCGAGTCAGCCGCATTTGAGGCAGCCATATACAGATCGGTGTTAACAAGTTGAACAAAATCTATATAGACTGTTTAAATATATATCTATACTTTATAATTTTTAAAATTGAAATAGCACATATTCACATAATTATATTCATATAAATATATCAAACACATAAAACAATTGTAAAAAAAACACATTTACTTACGTAAATACAATTACTTGTGTCGTGGCAGTTTCATAATCGAGTGTAGCAGTGCTCTTTACGGTCAAAGCTCCGGAAGTCACAGTGGCAAACTCGAAGTTCGTAGTAGGCGACGTAACAACGTAAGAATTGATGGTGGCGCCTGCGGCGACTACCGTTATCACCGCACCGGTAGTTGTGCCTTCAGCGATTGGATTTGGTGCAGTTCCGGTTCCGGCGGTAAAAGTAATAGCGCATGCTGGTTGGGGGGAAAAGAAAAAGTGGTTAGGTTAACTGATCGTATGTTAGCCATCGATGGCATAAAAATGATACTAAATAGTCAATCAATTCAATTTAATATCCTAAAAGTGGAGCAATATGATGCAGTATAGTGAGAAAAGTGTGCCTTTTTTTTTTTAGAAAAGTACCGAACTTGGCACAAACATAGTACAAGTCAACTAAATTTTTTAAGACCGAGTCTTTCAAAATGGCAAGGAAATCCAAGATGACCCAATAAGCACCCATGTTAGATTAAAATACTCGTCCGGCTAAAAATAGAATTTGCATTTTAGAATGTACCAAAAGAATGACGTGAATCCAATTTAATTTCGATTTGATCCACCATTTTGGTTACAATATATTTAATTTATGTGTAAGCCCACTGTAATGTTCTTTATTTTGTGGGCGTTAATATAACACAAGAGTCAGCAGTGTGTATATGATGTTTATTACTAAAGGCTATAACTAAGAACTGATTATACATGCTATCAAAGTGGCACATGCAGAGAGTCTAATGACTGACAGATATAGAGAGGCGAAGCTAATGATTATCAATAGCGCATTATATTACATCCACTATTGATTCTTGTTCTTTATTCTATAGTAAATAAAAACAGTTTGATGGCTTGTCATTCATAGAAAGACCGAAATGAAAGAAGTGAAACTTCCATTGTATTTTTGTCACAATCTGCACTACCAAACTTTGATGAGAATGCTAGGGGTCATGTGTCATATAAAATGGAAGACATTTTAATTAGGGGTTTGCCAATGAAGTACTCTTTTCAGGACCTATCTTGTATAAAAGTGTTGGTTCAGATATGCTATTTTAGTGGATTCATATATTAACTTAAACGTAAAGTTGACTCCTGACCCCCATAAATTTGAAAAAATGGCAAGGATTGATCCTCTCACAAAACATGTTTGAGAAAAAATCCTCTTCTTTTTTCAAGATATGTCACTTGCAAAATAGTAAAATAACAACACAACATCTAGTTTCAGTTATACATATTTATTACAAAACATACACAATGAATAACCAAAACTAAAATTTAGATAGATTCTCAAATGCAACTCCTATTGTGGCAAAGAAGAATAAATCCTTGTTATATGCGATTTGGAAGTATCTTAATTGATAAAACACAAGATATGCAAGCCCTTCTCTAGCAGACAAGGATTAATCCTTGCCGACATTGAAATATCTAATTTGATGAAATACAAAATATGCAACACTTTGTTTAAGAGCGAAGGATTAATCCTTGCCATAGAGGCTTAATTGTTAACACAAAATATAAAACTCCCACTCTGGCAGACAATCAGATTAATCATTGCCATATCAGATTAGAAAGTGACAAAATTAATAAAACACAAAATATGCAACCCCTTCTCTTAGAGAGAATGTCTTATCCTTGTCATACCAGTTTTGTAAGTATCTCTTTTGATAAAACACAATAGATGCAACCCCTTCTCTGGCAGACAAGGATTAATCCTTGCCATTTCAGATTTGATAGTAGCTGGATTGATACAACACAAAATGCGAAACCCTTCTCTAGAAGAGAAGGAGTAATCTTTGTAATACCAATTTTGGAAGTATCTCCATTGATAAAACACAAAATATGAAATCCCTTCTCTGGGAGAGAAGTATCAATCCTTGCCATAATAGCTTAATTGTTAAAACACAGAATATAAAACCGTACTCTGGTAGACAAGGATTAAACCTTGCCATATTAGATTTGAAAGTATCTTAATTGATAAAACGCAAAATATGAAACCCCTACTCTGGCAGAGAAGGATTAATCCTCGCTATATCTGATTTGAAAGTAGCTAAATTGATAAAACGCAAAATATGAATCCCCCTCTCTGACAGAGAAGGATTAAATCTCGCCATA
Organism: Panopea generosa; assembly: GCA_029582155.1. Lineage (NCBI taxonomy): Eukaryota > Metazoa > Mollusca > Bivalvia > Adapedonta > Hiatellidae > Panopea > Panopea generosa. The sequence continues at coordinate 50,472,484 of CM055911.1, forward strand.
TCGGGTTTGAAAGTAGCTAAATTGATAACACACAAAATATAAAACCCCTTCTTTGACAGAGAAGGGTTAATCTTCGCTATATCTGATTTGATTGATTGATTTATTGATTGAATATTTAGCGTCATTTTTATGCCATCGAGGGCTAACAGACGATCAGATAACCTAACCGCTGTTTCCTGGAATTAACCAGTACTCGAGCACACCCCATCTCCGCAAGTAACCGATAACTTTCCCACTTGAATCAGTGGTGAAAGACGAATGATAATGAGACACATCATCACGGAGACTGTTGCCGGGCGGGGGATTCGAACTCACGACCCCTGGATTGATAGTGAGACGCGTAACCGACTGAGCTAATCGGGCCCGGCTTATATATCATATTTGAAAGTGGCTAAATAAAAATACACAAAATATGATACTCCTACTGTGGGAGAGCATTAATCCTTGCCATATCGAATTTGAAAGTTGTTAAATTGATAAAACACGATATATGAAACCCTAGTATGGCAGCAAATGAATTAACTTTGCCGATTTGGAAATGACTTTATTGATTAAACACAAAATATGCTACTCCTTTTCTGGCAGAGAAGGAATACTATTTGTCATACCAGATATGGGAGTATCTAAAATGATAAAACACAAAATATGCAACCTCTTCTCTGGCAGAGAAGGATTCATCCTTGCCATATCGGATTTGAAAGTAGCTAAATTAATAAAACAGAAATATATAAAACATCTACTCTTCCAGAGAAGGATTAGCCCTTGCCGATTTCGGATTTGCAAATATTTAAACTGATAAAACATAAAATATGCAACCTTATACTCTGGTAGAAAGGGAGGATTAATCCTTGCCAAATTGCACGTCTTACTATCAAATTTTTCAAAAATAAGAATGTCATTAAAACATAAACTATGTAGCCCTACCTTGACAGAAACGAAGGAATAATCTGAGCTCATTTTGAAAGGTATTAATATCAAAACTTTCATTAAAAATATACATAGATAAATTACAAGAATCAAAATTATAAAATAGACCCTCGTTCAAAATATTAAACCCCTGCTCTGGCGAACAGGGAAGGTTGATCCTTGCCCAGTTGCAAGCCTTAATATCAAAAATTATAAAGAGTAGAATTTCATTAAAAATCCAACAAGGCATGCAACCCTTACTTGAGATAAGAAGATAATCCTTGTCCAATTTGAGGTCTGACTATATAAAAATATTTACAAATACACTTTCATTAAAACACGAAGTACACAAACACTACTTGAGTGAATAAAATGATTAATTGTTGTCTATTTTTTTAAGTATTAAAAATGATAAAAATACAGTTTCATTCAAACATACAATATGAAGTCTTTCCACTTGGAGAAATGGAGGATTAATTCTTGCACATTCAGAAATGCATCAAATGTTATAAAAAGACCAATCCCGAAACCCTATTATAAAAAAACTCCCAAGACTGGCCCTATCCAAGAAATGGACTCGAGCATTTTGAAAATGAAGAAAACAAGATTAGTACAAAGTAGCATAGAATGTCCATCTCCGTCCAGTAATGACGGCACCTGGACTATTGTTGAACACAATAACAGCCGACCGATATTTCGTATACTCATGTGATGTTACACGTAATTTGACGCCAGGCACAAAGCAGAAGACATTTTCCACTTCCTTACTTTGTTCCAATAATCAGAAGTACGTGTTTTCGGACCTGATATGTAAAACAACTAAATATTTATTAACGCAATAGCATTATTATTTTTAGGACACCCACTCGTATGTATACAGACAAGATAGTGTAACATGTTGATTAAATAATAATAATTATAATAATAATTATAATAATAATAAGTACATTATATATTGCCTATGAGCAAAGAATTAAAAACTATTTTTCCAATAAAAAAAGAGAAATGTATGAGAATATAATATAAATTTGTTTCATAATTTGAGGTAGTCATATCGGAAGGTAAGTTACAAAATAATTTGTATATTATAACTATGTTTTAATTGAAATAACAACTAAGATTAGCTGGACATATGTCGATATCAAACTAGAATTATACTCAGGTTTACGCATCAAATCAAAACTTTATATGCAAGAACCTATTTGTTTATGAAACAGGATGGTTTTGAATATATCACTTTAAACTTTTAAAGGTGCTAATGAATATAACCTTATAAATTAATATCGTACGAATATAAAAACTGATTAAAATAAATTATTTGTTACACTTTTTGTCACATTTGGCCACACATATGCGCAATTCAATAGCCTTTCAACAATAAGCTAAAATCATGTCCCTTTCTAAAATGGAAAACAGGGATCACACACGCAAAAAGGGTACTAGTATTCGATTTCTAATATCAATGTTGCATCATGAAGTTACCCTGTGTTCTTTTAAGAAATATGATCTATATGGCTCTATATGACAGAACACTATATATTGTATAATGTTTACCTATGCGAACATTTAAATGTTTGATATTTAACGGTAAAAAAGAACACTAAAATAACATAGCCGTATAAATAAATATGTAAGTGATTGCGCGTGAGTGCGTGCATGTGCTTTTGTAAGTGTGATCCTTTCATGTGTATATATGTTACGAAAACTTTTGGTATGTATAAGTCAAATCAAATATACTTGTATGTTCAGTCGGTTAGTTAAATATATTATTTAATGAAAACAGTGATGCTGGAAGAAATGAGTGGTTTAACCAATCAATCGTAACGGTTTAACCAACTTGAGCCCTCATATCTGCTGTCATATAACAAATCACCTAAACATGCGCACCATAAAATGTGTATATTTTATGCGTGGGCGCATGCATACTTAAATTATAACAGTTCAAGCTGTGTTTTACATCTAGTAAACGCATGTTTTATAAAGCGACTATTATCTAATGCATATAGGTCTTAAACGTGCCCATAGTAGTATACATACACACACTTAACGTTATGAGAAAAGTATCAAAATATAGAACAATGACTGTTTAATGATGCAATTATATCATCCCTTACTTGTGTTTTAAACTGAATTGATATTTGATTTATAGCCTGTTACTTGCTGAAATAGTTTTAGTTCTTCTTTAGGGAACCGTTACAGCAACAACAAAACATTGTAAAAAAATAAATACTCTCTTAAACAATTTATATAAATTTATATACACTTATAGGTTATGCAAATAAAATGCAAACATATTAATAGCATTGAACATATGATAAAGCAATAATAGTAATCAAAACTGGAAAACAAGTATGAAACTTAGTGGTAAACTGTATTAATACAATTAATACCATATGAATCATGATTCTGTGTTTTTAGGTGACACAAGTGATGAATACAAATAATCTGTGATACTCGGTAATTGATATCTTAAGCGAACTAGTACAGTTGGTGATAACAACTAATTACCATTACGTTACATTATGACTTTATGTGCACGTGTTCTCAGAAGACTACAATCACACACAATAGGTTGATCCATAAAACTTTTGTATATTATCATTTAATTTTACATCGCCACCGTTTTCCTATAACCCATAAGTATTATGGTCGTTGTTAGACTTTGTTTGTCTATGTTTGTGTGTGTGTTTGGGTCGGGGTGGGTGGGGGTGGGTCTGGTTGGGTGTTGGGGGTAGTAGTACAGGATTTAGATAGAAACACGTCGTAAGTTTATCCTAGTTCTTTATCGTGTTCGGTATATAGCACCGTCATACGTAAAGTCACACCACAACGACTGTTAGTATTCTTAGTTGACCAGCCCCGGGAATCGAACCCGCAACCCCAATACTAGAAGTCTCGTGCTCTACCGGCTGAGCTAATCGGACTGGCTAATTAATAAAACTAATTTTCGGTCCAAATTTGTATAAACGTAATTGAATAAAAAATTGAATTATAAAATTATAACAGTTATAAAATTATTAATTTGGTAGTTCATGAAAGTTAATTTATCTTGTCTTAACCCCGCCCACCAGTTGATAACGTGTGATAACGTACGACGGGTTGATCGCCATCAAATTGTATAGAAATTTTAAGCAAAAACATAAATATGTTTTTTAATTCTTCAAAAGAGTATGATAGGTATAACGAGGGAACTATATTGAGTAATTATTGTTTTTGTTGTGTATATAACCAGAAACGTGTTTAAAATGGCGATAAATCCCATTCAAATAAAAAAAGAAAAATATTCATAATTTGGAATTGATAGCGTTCAATGAGAAAACAAAAAATCTTTAAATGTATATAAAATGTAAACAATAAACTTTAAGTTACAGTCTATAAATTATCCCTAACGGCAGAATCTCTGTTCAATATGAACACATGGCCGGTTGATGAACTTTGATGTTGCCGATTAGCGGTCGAATCCATTTTTCTAATCGGGTAGCCAGATAGTTGTGTTTGCGTTGCACTATTGTATATTGTTACTAAATTAAAACACTTATTTTTGAACAAAAAGTGTAAAGTAACAGTTATCACATCCAATTTGAACATGTTAACGAACTTAGCTTTGTGGCGAAATACATTTAAACTAAACGATACCCATATATCCGATTAGATTCGTTCAAATTCGTTATCGATTTAAGCGTCGATTAGGCGTAGTGTAATCTGAGAGGAAAATAAGCATGATATTAAATTACAATATATATTGTTGACTTGAAGAAATGCCAATTTGTTATTTTACGGGGATATATCGACCTTGCATCAAACGGTGTTTTTGATCTTTTTAGTAGCAATAAAAAAAAAGTGCCGCCAATGTAATGATACATGTACAATGTTTTCTTTAAAGTACTGACGATTTTGGAAAATATCATGTATTTGGTCATCAGTTTATCATTGATCATGTACATGTATTTTTTGTGATTTGTTTGCGTCCAAATCCTTTCCGCATAATATTTCCTTTTAGTGAAATATATGATTGATTGCTTATTTAGCGTCATTTATATGCCAGCGCGGGCTAACAGAGGTTAACTTAAAAGAGAGAAGCTGATTGTTGATGTGTTTTACTCCGCATATAATATTTAATATAATAAATACTTCATATTCTTGGAGAATTGAAATTAAATACATGTAATATTAATTTTTAAAATTTTGAACTAATATATTGAACGACGGACACGATACATATTCAAGGATTTTTAAAAGAGCATTTAGGAAGTCAAACTACCATCATAATATATATACTACATACAAGAACAGTAATATTTCTATCAAATTACATAGATATGTTTTGTATAGCTAATAACATTCTATCTATTGCCCTGGTTTTGGACAGAACATACTAATTTCAATTAAAAGTGTTTTACCTAATTCGCCATGATCTCTTTCCACTAAAACATGACAATGCTTTCAAAATGTTAAAAAACAAATTACAAATACAAAAAAAAGTCTAGTAGTACGGCTAGTATGACTCTTTTTTAGTGTGTGTGTCATTACAACCCATGCCAGATTGGTCATTTCTATGTCAAAAATCCGAGTGGTTTGCTGTGATCAAATAAACACCATTATGCTTTAACCTGATTGGTTGACATAATATTGGTCTTATTTAATTGTGTATGCCTTTCTCGTCAATCATTTCAGCTGAGCAGGGATTTCATTTTATTGGTGCACGTACTAATTAGTTACATGGATTTTCATAAAAATGTATAAAATAATTTAAAGACTACATAACAGTTACATTGTGTGTTAAAAAATCAATATTCGCAACAAACATTTTTTATGATTAGTATCGTTTGCGACACATAATTATTCTACTGGGTGTAATTAATAGACTCCCAAAGTTTAGCACCTAAATTTCGTTTTGCAGCCTCTGTTTTAAACGACGGGCAATTCTATATACGAGTACACTATGCAACGTTATAATAATCTGATAGTACTGATATTAAGTGATATTTTACTAATTATGTACCTTCTTTTTAATCAGTGGAAGAAAGGAAGAACTGTAAGAAGGGAATAACGAACGCACTCACTGGAGATTATTAGGATTATTACTTTTTAACAAATTTAGCATTTGAAAATAGTTACATTATTTGTTTGTTACGTTTACTTTTAATAACTAAGTGTTGTCACAATGTGCATAAATATGAAATGCCTGTATGTATAACATAAGAAATAATTTGTGTATGTAGAGAGTAAAGACGGGATAGTATAAAGGAACAGGTTTTAGTGGTAAAGGGGGAAAGTACTTTGCACTCTAAATCTACAATCAGCATGGTGTAGTCCTTAAATTAGTTGTAATTTTCCCATTTGCTGTTGTGTTGTCCAATTATATCTTTTGACATTGCTATGGGTTTTTTTTTTCTATCTTTTCAATTGTTTTGAATATTTGTTGAAATTTTCAATCATGAGAATAGTTGAATATGTAAATTTGTTTTTGTAAATCAATATAGTAATTAACACATTTGAATAACTACTCCATTCAGTAGATCCCCAAAATATATAATCATATAATTAACGTTATTGTTCTCTATATAGATTGAGTAAAGCAGACCCTACCCCACTACCAAACGGTGAGACCCTTGGTCATGAAATTCACATTATTATGAAAGACCCATAGGCCTCAATAATTATTTCCCAGCGCTTCATAGAAAAAGCTTTAAGTTTACAATGAATTTGGTTGTTTTTTGTCCAATTCCAAGGACACACGGGGTGGGGACAATGAAGTTCACAGTTTTGATTTGCATTTTACTACTAAAGCTACATACGCAATCAAGCTAACGGTTTTTGGGAATAAGTCAAAATGTGAAGTGGTGGTCACAAAAGGTTACATGACTCTTTGCCTCAGATGACCTAAGAATGATGTCGTTTTAATTATATGACATTGTCTCATTAGCCACATATGTTAGTAGATGTAAAAAGTATTAACGTTGTATATATACTCATATATAATTTGTGTTTTGCATTTTGTACATGTAACACTTTAATAAATAATAAAATCACACATATCCTTCTTTTGCACATACATATTTTATTGATATATAACTACTAATGACATCTACTTTCGTAAATTGGAATATAACAGCTTTTAACATGTAATTTACGTCACGGGAGTGTTATAAGTAAATTGGCGTTATTTTTAAACGTTACGTTATACAATGCGTGACGAAAACTAACATGTCCGATATGTTCTCTATCCATGTAGAAGTGATCTGAAAAAGTATGTTTGTACAATTTAACTGTGCTATTAGATAAAAATATATTCTTAACAAATATTAATAGTAACATTCCGTAACAAGACTTCTGAAATAAAAGTTCACAAAACACTTAATGACACATATGTATTTAATAGTTGATAGCATTACCGTTATCCCTGATAAAATAATATCTGTAAAATGAAGGCATGCGGACATATTTCCATTTATTTATTATATACTCCCAGATAATGTGCTTGACGCATCTCTGACGTTAGCTGATGATATTGAACAAACTACTTAACATTTTTCGGTGGAAACGATGCATGCAGAACTAGTTATATTCCTTATTACTAAATCACATTTGAACATTTTCAAAGTTTTATCAGAGACATGCGCTCTTAATATGTATCGTTACATGCATCAGAACTCCTAATTTTATGACGTTTTGTAGTTGATTCTGTAAATATAATATTGCTTCCCCTCAACTACGTGCATGCTGTTCCATTGCATGGCTTTACTACTAACATCCGTTGCGTTTCGTTAAGTAATACAGTATATACAGTAAGCGTTTATGTGACCAATGCCTGTAGAGTTAACAACGTTGTGGTTAAAAAGATGCTACTAAGATATGTTAAAAGCGGCGTTTGTTTTAACTAATTACTAATAACTATAAGTATTTATAACCACCCAATCAAAACAACAGTGTATAAGACGTTTCAATCGTTCCATTTATATAGATTGTATTCGATGACATATTTTAAAACACACACACACACACATGCATGCACGCACGCTCACACAAACACTTTAACAGTAAAAATGCAAACACTGCATGTATTGTCTAGTAATAACAGGAATAACCGCCTTGCAATACTTAAAGGGATTATATTGGCAAGTAACACAAGCTGTTAGTCCAGACTTTTCCTGTATGCAGTGTGCACTAAATAATGCTTATTTATTGACGTATAACCTTTTTTTAATTGGAAGTTATCAAATTAATAGTAATTGAATATTGGCTAAAACTTTAATACCTCCCTCAATAAAGTATTGCGCAATGTTTACATTGAACTCCGTAAACTTCCCGAACAAAGCCTCGAAAACGAGATCGCGAACGAGTCTTCACAATGTTATCCGATGATTGATCGGAAACCCGAAAGCGGTTCGTTGAAAATGGCGAATGTAAACAGAAACAAAAACGTGGCTTCAGAAACCCGATGTTTGTAATAAAGAGGTAATGCAATTAGACACTTCAGACGCGTATATCTCTAATAAGTGTATCTTCATGCTGGGAGTGTATTTAGGACAGGAAATTGACGGTAACATGCCAATATAATACCTTTAATGGCAAAACCGCACACTGGGAGCTTAAACCTGGCTAAACGATGCACCTCCCACCATGTATATGATCAGCCTTATCAACAAGAATGAAGCAGTAGTAGGCAATGCATTTTGTAATCTCTCTTTACCCTTAGTATTTGGTAAACTGAATTCATACAAATATCTTCAAACAAAGTTAATAAATTATAAACTTATTTTGTTATTTTCAATAGTGTCCTATATTGAATACAGGTCGCAATTGATATACTTAATAATTTTCAGTCAAATATTAAACCAGAAATGGTTAACTTAAGTAAATTTATTTTTGAAGCCTTTTCAATAAGACGTTCAATATAAAAAAACAGATATATGTGTTCATCATCAAGTAATATTTACTTTTGTATAAATCATTGCTCTATTTGAGTATAAATAAACTATAATCTAATTAATATAATTGTAAATACGTATGGTGTGGCGTGCTCGTCTAGTGTATGTGTTTAGCCACATGTGCGTCTAAGAATGAATATGTCAATATGTGTTTCTTGACATGTAATGTTTTGATGTGTTTAATTATTCACATGTTATTGCAACATTTTAATTAGAAACAGTGCACCGTTTAATGAATAAAATAGCTTCTCATTTTACTGATCACATTCGAATGATTGTATTGTATTGTTGTATATGGACGTTTTCATTAAAACGTAGCGGACATATCACTACAACGCTGATATCACCTTTGGAAGACAATGAACACGTTTCAAGGTGAAAAATATTGATTATTGGCAGTTGATTATTTATCTCGTTTCACTGATAACACTAAAATACTTTAAATTTGTTGTTTGCACAGTCTACAATATGTAAAGTTGTAACCAGCACATTGAGTGTTTTGCAAATATTAATAAAATCTTGATCTATATTATTTTATTTACATACGTTTTAATTAACCGCTTTATAATAAAAATGTTGTAATATTTGTCCAGCTTTGAACAGTGTTTCAAGTAGATATGAACATAAATGGTTCATTTAAGGGGTACATTTAGTTTGATTCAGATTTCATCGTTTGGAAAATGGGGTATTTTTTCACGTGGGTTGATGTAAAATCATGATTTAAGTGAGAGCATATAGAGTGTTAATTTGGCGTGAAATAGATGGTATGAAAGAAGTCTGATTATACTATATAACAACAAATTGTTAGAACAGTAACAAGAAAGTAAACATGGGCGCATAGAAGTGGATGGCAGAACAGTGGCCGCTCATGCTAGTGGTTGCAGTTTCGAATCCAAGCTCGAACCGATATCTGTAAACAAAGTAACACTCAGTACTGATTCTTCCTAGGAAGGGAACTCGAGCGTGGTTCAAACAAGCTTGATAGTTTGATTTTTTATATTATATATTATTTACATTATATATTGCCTATGAGTAAAACTATTTTTCCAATAAAAAAGATAAATATGTGAGAATATAATATAAATTTGTTTCATAATTTGAGGCAGTCATATCGGAAGGTAACTTGAAATAATTTGTATATTATAACTCTGTTCTTATTAATAGGTTTACGTATCAAATCAAAACTTTATATGCAAGAATCTATTTGTTTATGAAACAAGATGGTTTTGAATATATCACTTAAAGTCTTTAAACGGTGCTAATGAATATAACCTGATAAATTAATATCGTACCAATATAAAAACTGATGAAAATATATTATTTGTTACACTTTTTGTCACATTTGGCCACACATATGCGCAATTCAATATGCCTTTCAACAATTAGCAAAAATCATGTCCCTTTCTAAAATGGAAAACAGGGATCACACACGCAAAAAGGGTACTAGTATTCGATTTCTAATATCAATGTTGCATCATGAAGTTACCCTGTGTTCTTTTAACAAATATGGTCCATATGGCGCTATATGATAGAACACTATATGTTGTATAATGTATGACTATGCGAACATTTAAATGTTCGATATTTAACAGTCAAAAAGAACACTAAAATAACATAGCTGTATAAATGAATATGTAAGTGATTGCGCATAAGTGCGTGTGCTTTTGTAAGTGTGATCCTTTCATGTGTATATATGTAACGAAAACATTTGGTATGTATAAGTCAAATAAAATATACTTGTATGTTCAGTCGGTTAGTTAAATATATTATTTAATGAAAACAGTGATGCTGGAAGGTATGAGTGGTTTAACCAACTTGAGCCTTCATATCTGCTGTCAAATAAAAAATTACCTTAACATGCGCACCATAAAGTGTGTATATTTTATGCGTGGGGCGCATGCATACTTATATTATAACAGTTCAAGCTGTGTTTTACATCTAGTAAACGCATGTTTTATAAAGCGACTATTATCTAATGCATATAGGTCTGAAACGTGCCCATAGTAGTATACATACACACACTTACGTTATGAGAAAAAGTATCAAAATATAGAACAATGGCTGTTTAATGATGCAATTATAGCATCCCTTACTTGTGTTTTAAACTGAATTGATATTTGATTTATAGCCTGTTACTTGCTGAAATAATTTTAGTTCTTCTTGAACAATTTAGGGAACCGTTACAGCTACAACAAAACATTGTAAAAAAATAAATACTCTCTTAAACAATTTATATATATTTATAAACACGTATATGTTATGCAAATAAAATGCAAACATATTAATAGCATTGAACATATGATAAAGCAATAACAGTAATCAAAACTGGAATACAAATATGAAACTTAGTGGTAAACTGTATTAATACAACTAATACCATATGAATCATGATTCTGTGATTTAAGGTGACACAAGCGATGAATACAAATAATCTGTGATACTCGGTAATTGATATCTTAAGCGAACTAGTACAGTTGGTGATAACAACTAATTACCATTACGTTACATTTTGACTTTATGTGCACGTGTTCTCAGAAGACTACAATCACACACAATAGGTTGATCCATAAAACTTTTGTATATTATTATTTAATTTTACATCGCCACCGTTTTCCCATAACCCATAAGTATTATGGTCGTTGTTTGTCTATGTTTGTGTGTGTGTTTGGGGCGGGGTGGGTGGGGGTGGGGATGGTTGTTTGTTGGGGGTAGTAGTACAGGATTTAGATAGAAACACGTCGTAAGTTTATCCTAGTTCTTTATCGTGTTCGGTGTATAGCACCGTCACACGTAACGTCACATCACAACGACTGTTAGTATTCTTAGTTGAAAAATTGAATTATAAAATTATAACAATTATAAAATTATTAATTTGGTAGTTCATGAAAGTTAATTTATCTTGTCTTAACCCCGACCACCAGTTGATAACGTGTGATAACGTACGACGGGTTGATCGCCATCATAAATATGTTTTTTAATTCTTCAAAGTAGGATGATAGGTATAACGAGGGAACTATATTGAGTAATTATTGTTTTTGTTGTGTATATAACCTGAAACGTGTTAAAAATGGCGATAAATCCCATTCAAATAAAAAAAGAAAAATATTCATAATTTGGAATTGATAGCGTTCAATGACAAAACAAAATTTTTTTAATGTATATAAAATGTTAACAATAAACTTTTACTGACAGTCTATAAATTATCCCTAACGGCAGAATCTCTGTTCAATATAAACACATGGCTGTTTGATGAACTTAAATGTTGCCGATTAGCGGTCGAATCCATTTATCAAATCGGGTAGCCAGATAGTTGTGTTTGCGTTGCACTATTGTATATTGTTACTAAATTAAAACACTTATTATTGAACAAAGAGTGTTAAGTAACAGTTATCACATCCAATTTGAACATGTGAACGAACTTAGCTTTGTGGCGAAATACATTTAAACAAAACGATACCCATATATCCGATTAGATTCGTTCAAATTCGTTATCGATTTAAGCATCACTTAGGCGTAGTGTTATCTGAGAGGAAAAAAAGCATGATATTTAATTACAAGATACATTGTTGACTTGAAGAAATGCCAATTTGTTATTTTACGGGGATATATCGACCCTGCATCAAACGGTGTTTTTTATCTTTTTAGTAGCAATAAAAAAAAAGTGCTGCCAATGTAATGGTACATGTACAATGTTTTCTTTAAAGTACTGACGATTTTGGAAAATATCATGTATTTGGTCATCAGTTTATCATTGATGATGTACATGTATTTTTTGTTATTTGTTTGCGTCTAAATCCTTTCCGCATAATATTTCCTTTTAGTGAAATATATGATTGATTGCTTATTTAGCGTCATTTATATGCCATCGAGGGTTAACAGAGGTTAACATAAGAGAGAGAGATGGATTGTTGATGTGTTTTACTCCGCATATAATAGTTAATACAATAAATACTTCATTTTCTTGGAGAATTGAAATTAAATACATGTAATATAAATTTTTAAAATTTTGAACTAATATATTGAACGACGGACACGATACATATTCAAGGATTTTTAAAAGAGCATTTAGGAAGTCAAACTACCATCATAATATATATACTACATACAAGAACAGTATTATTTCTATTAAATTACATAGATATGTTTTATATAGCTGGTCACATTCTTTCTATCGCCCTGGTTTTGGACAGAACATACTAATTTCAATTAAAACAGTTTTACCTAATTCGCCATGATCTCTTTCCACTAAAACATGACAATGCTTTCAAAATGTTAAAAACAAATTACAAATACAAAAAAAGTCTAGTAGTACGGCTAGTATGACTCTTTTTTTAGTGTGTGTGTCATTACAACCCATGCCAGATTGGTCATTCTACGTCAAAATCCGAGTGGTTTGCTGTGGTCAATTAAACACCATTATGCTTAAACCTGATTGGTTGACATAATATTGGTCTTATTTAATTGTGTATGCCTTTCGCGTCAATCATTTCAGCTGGGCAGTGATTTCATTTTATTGGTGCACGTACTAATTAGTTACATGGATTTTCATAAAAATGTATAAAATAATTTAAAGACTACATAACAGTTACATTGTGTGTTAAAAAATCAATATTCGCAACAAATTTTTTTTATGATTAGTATCGTTTGCGACACATAATTATTTTACTGGGAGTAATTAATAGACTCTCAAAGTTTAGCACCTAAATTTCGTTTTGCAGCCTCTGTTTTTACGACGGGCAATTCTATATACGAGTACACTTTGCAACGTTATAATAATGTGATAGTACTGATATTAAGTGATATTTTACTAATTATGTACCTTCTTTTTAATCAATGGAAGAAAGGAAGAACTGTAAGAAGGGAATGACGAACGCACTCAATGGAGATTATTAGGATTATTACTTTTAAACAAATTTAGCATTTGAAAATAGTTACAATATTTGTTTGTTACGTTTACTTTTAATAACTAAGTGTTGTCACAATGTGCATAAATATGAAATGCCTGTATGTATAATATAAGAAATAATTTGTGTATCTAGAGAGTACAGACGGGATAGTATAAAGGAACAGGTTTTATTGGTAAAGGGGGAAAGTACTTTGCACTCTAAATCTACAATCAGCATGGTGTAGTCCTTAAATCAGTTGTAATTTGTCCCATTTGTTGTTGTGTTGTCCAATTATATCTTTTGGCATTGCTATGGGTTTTTTTTCTTATCTTTTCAATTGTTTTGAATATTTGTTGAAATTTACAATCATGAGAATAGTTTAATATGTAAATTTGTTTTTGTAAATCAATACAGTAATTAACACATTTGAATAACTACTCCATTCTGTAGATCCAAAATATATAATCATATAATTAACTTTATTGTTCTCTATATAGATTGAGTAAAGTAGACCCTACCCCACTACCAAACGGCGAGACCCTTGGTCATGAAATTCACATTTTTATGAAAGACCCATAGGCCTCAATAAGTATTTCCCAGCGTTTCATAGAAAAAGCTTTACGTTTACAATGAATTTGGTTGTTTTTTGTCCATTTCCAAGGACACACGGGGTGGGGACAATGAAGTTCACAGTTTTGATTTGCATTTAACTACTAAAACTTCATACGCAATCAAGCTAACGGTTTTTGGGAATAAGTCAAAATGTGAAGTGGTGGTCACAAACGGTTACATGACTCTTTGCCTCAGGTGACCTAAGAATCATGACGTTTTAATTATATGACATTGAGGTAGCCACATATGTTAGTAGATGTAAAAAGTATTAACGTTGTATATATACTCATATATAATTTGTGTTTTGCATTTTGTACATGTAACACTTTAATAAATAATAAAATCACACGTACCCTTCTTTTGCACATACATGTTTTATTGATATATAACTACTTATGACATCTACTTTCGTAAATTGGAATATAACAGCTTTTATCATGTAATTTACGTCACGGGAGTGTTATAAGTAAATTGGCGTTATTTTTAGACGTTGCGTTACACAATGCGTGACGAAAACTAACATGTCCGATATGTTCTCTATCAGTGTAGAAGTGATCTGAAAAAGGATGTTTGTACAATTTAACTGTGCTATTAGATAAAAATACATTCCATTTTTGCTCAAGTTAGGTCTAGGTTATTAACTCGTTATCAAAATTGATATGATGCTCGATATAGCCTCGCATAATATATAGTTTGACAACTTGTTTAAAATTTAGAAATGCATAACCCTTATTTAAGCTCCTTATCAATACAGCAGTAAGTTGTAGAAGTGTCAAATAAAATTGTTATAGAGACTGTTAGAAACATTAATGGCAATATGATCTTCATGGAAATGAGGGGGAAGAAAGTATATAACGAATCCCACATAATTCTTTAAAGCAGGTGCTTATTCTTTAAATGATGTTAAGATTTAAAAATATGCATTAATGAATATTCTTCATGTATCGAGCTATAATTTATTTACATGTACATGCTATATCATTTATATACTTGTATTCTCTCCATCCCGATTTGTCATTCCAATTGTGTAAGTTGGCGTTATAATGCTATGGCCCTATTTACATGTAGTTTATTCTCAATGAATAAAAACAGTAATATAACAAACGGTAACCATTGCTACCGTTTACTGCATATGAGTGATATATCTTGTTATTCCTAAAGTATTTTATCTTGTCAACAAATTAATAACGATTGTTTACCGATTTTAAGTAAATACTATGATACGGTGCCAAGGTCAGTCTTATTTGAAATGTCGTTATTTATTGCAAAATGCTAGGACGATACGATTGTAAAGGGTACGGCCATGTAGTGTAGTAAAGTGGTGCTGATATTGCCAACTGTGGGCGTTTCATACTAGATTTCTTACGCTAAACAATGACAATACACAGATATTTATTTTTATATATCGTGTGAAGAATCCATTACATTATGTAAATCTAAACAAATATTAATAGTAACATTCCGTAACAAGACTTTTGAAATAAAAGTTCACAAAACACTTAATGACACATATGTATTTAATAGTTGATAGCATTACCGTTATCCCTGATAAAATAAACATATCTGTAAAATGAAGGCATTTGGACATATTTCCATTTATTTATTATATACTCCCAGATAATGTGCTTGACGCATCTCTGACGTTAGCTGATGATATTGAACAAACTACTTAACATTTTCGGTAGAAACGATGCATGCAGAACTAGTTATATACCTTATTACTAAATCACATTTGAACATTTTCAAAGTTTTATCAGAGGCATGCGCGCTTTATATGTATCGTTACATGCATCGGAATTCCTAGTTTTATGACGCTTTGTAGTTGATTCTGTAAATATAATATTGCTTCCCCTCAACTACGTGCATGCTGTTCCATTGCATGGCTTTACTACTAACATCCGTTGCGTTTCGTTAAGTAATACAGTAAATACAGTAAGCATTTATGTGACCAATGCCTGTAGAGTTAACAACGTTGTGGTTAAAAAGATTGCTACTAAGATATGTTAAAAGCGGCGTTTGTTTTTAATAATTACTATTAACTATAAGTATTTATAACCACCCAATCAAAACAAAAGTGTATAAGACGTTTTAATCGTTCCATTTATATAGATTGTATTCGATGACATATTTTAAAACGCACACACACACACACACACACACACACACGCACGCACGCACGCACGCACGCACGCACGCACGCACGCACGCACGCACGCACGCACGCATATACGCACGCTCACACAAACACTTTAACAGTAAAAATGCAAATACTGCATGTATTGTATAGTAATAATAGGAATAACCGCCTTCCAATACTTAAAGGGATTATATTGGCAAGTAACACAAACACGCTGTTAGTCCAGATTTTTCCTGTATGCAGTGTGCACAAAATAATGCTTATTTATAGACGTATAACCTTTATTTACTTGGAAGTTATCAAATTAAAAGTAATTGAATATTGGCTAAAACTTTAATACGTCCCTCAATAAAGTATTGCGCAATGTTTACATTGAACTCCGTAAACTTCCCGAACAAAGCCTCGAAAACGAGATCGCGGACGAGTCTTCACGATATTATCCGATGATTGATCGGAAACCCGAAAGCGGTTCGTTGAAAATGGCGAATGTAAACAGAAACAAAAACGTGGCTTCAGAAACCCGATGTTTGTAATAAAGAGGTAATGCAACGAGACACTTCAGACGCGTATATCTCTAATAAGTGTATCTTCATGCTGGGCGTGTGTATTTAGGACAGGAAATTCACGGTAATATGCCAATATAATACCTTTAATGGCAAAACCGCCCACTGGGAGCTTAAACCTGGCTAAACGATGCACCTCCCACCATGTATATGATCAGCCTTAACAACAAGAATGAAGCAGTAGTAGGCAATGCATTTTGTAATCTCTCTTTACACTTAGTATTTGGTAAATTGAATTCATACAAATATATTCAAACAAAGATAATAAATTATTAACTTATTTTGTTATTTTCAATAGTGTCCTATATTGAAAACAGGTCGCAATTGATATACTAAATATTTTCAGTCAAATATTAAACCATCAATGGTTAACTTAAGTAGATTTATTTTTGAAGCATTTGCAATAAGACGTTCCATATAAAAAAAACCAGATATATGTGTTCATCATCAAGTAGTATGTGTTTACTTTTGTATAAATCATTGCTCTATTTGAGTATAAATAAACTATAATCTAATTAATATATTGTAAATACGTATGGTGTGGCGTGTTCGTCTAGTGTATATGTTTAGCCACATGTGCGTATGAGAATGAATATGTGAATATGGGTTACTTGACATGTAATGTTTTGATGTGTTTAATTATTCACATGTTATTGCAACATTGTAATTAGAAAAGTGCACCGTTTAATGAATAAATTAGCTTCTCATTTTACTGATCACTTTCGAATGATTGTATTGTATTGTTGTATATGGACGTTTTCATTAAAACTTAGCGGACATATCACTACAACGCTGATATCACCTTTGGAAGACAATGTACACGTTTCAAGGTTAAAAATATTGATTATTGGCAGTTGATTATTTATCTCGTTGCACTGATGACACTTAAATACTTTAAATTTGTTGTTTGCACAGTCTACAATATGTAAAGTCGTAATCAGCACATTGAGTGTTTTGCAAATATTAATAAAATCTTGATCTATATTATTTTATTTACATACGTTTTAATTAACCACTTTATAATAAAATATTGTAATATTTGTCCAGCTTTGAACAGTGTTTCAAGTAGATATGAACATAAATGGTTCATTTAAGGGGTACATTTAGTTTGGTTCAGATTTCATCGTTTGGAAAATGGGATATTTAGAGTGTTAATTTGGCGTGAAATAGATTTCGTCGATTTATTTTACCATTGGTATGAAAGAAGTCTGATTATACCATATAACAACTAATTGTTAGAACAGTAATAAACATGGGCACATAGAAGTGGATGGCAGAACAGTGGCCACTCATACTAGTGGTTGCAGTTTCGAATCCAAGCTCGAACCGATATCTCTAAACAAAGTAACACTCAGTACTGATTCTCCCCAGGAAGGGAACTCGAGCACGGTTCAATCAAGCTTGATAGTTTGAGTTTTATACAATATTATATGGAAGGCATTTTTATTTATTGTCGTTACAAGAATTAAAAAGCGTGTACGTGACATGAATTCAGAATATCCCAATTTAGGTAAACACTATGTGAAAGGTTCCCAATTTAAACCGCAAACGCTGGTTACCCAATAATGTGTGAGTTGACTTTTGATTAACTGTCCCATCGTCTGATAAATATGTCAATCACTATTACTCATTATGTTACTTAAAATACAAGATAAATTACGACAGAACATGCAGGTATGAAAGATTTTAAAGTATGTATATTTGGTTTCAAATCATTTATTGTGAAACCTGCACGTTTAACATGTAAAGTCGTAAAGGTAAAATAATAATCAATAAATTTATAACCTGCCTTTCTCTAAAGTGTTTTTTTGAAATACTGAATCATCATATATTGTCCCCCCATGAAACTTTCAAATGAATTCGAATACATCCTGAAAAAATACAAGGCTGATATTTTACCGAGCAGAGTTTTAATTAAATTAAGATAAGTTAATGTTTTCATACTCAAATGTGTGAATAAACGATGCAAAGAATGACATTTATGTTAGCAAGCAAGCGTAATTTTATATTTTAATATCAATTGCGGAATTAATCATTTTTCATAATTCCACCTGATAAATGACCTATTTGACAGATGACCTTGAATTAATTGAGCTATGATCCTGACCTATTTGACAGATGAGCTCTCAAAATGAGTCTGAACCGACAAGGCTCAACGTTTTAATTCGCACATCGTCTCAATATTGCAGGCATTTGTATCAAGCTATTTAAGAATTCATTAAGTGGCAGTTTTGTCTAATTTAACTCTGTCACCGCAGAACCTGCTTAACAAATAGGGGATGGAGATATAATCAGACAAATAATAACTCAACTTTTTACACAGTTGAACAGTACAATAACATAACACCAAACATGTCAGTTTTAAAATGACGTCGGTAAAACAAGTCTTAAAAAGAATAAGGGAAAGTCTGCGTGAACACTCGAACAGAACAAAACGAGCATTTGCAATTGGGTATCAATTCCGAATAACTAAGTATAAATAAATAAGAGGTTTTACACCGAACTGGACAAACTATATATTACTGAAATAATTTATACAAATAAAGTGAAGCAGGGCGTTAGTGTAATGGCCTTTAAAAAAACTTCCAAAATTGGAATGACAGGGATTACTCATTCTCTTCTAGAGAAAGGTTTCGTATTTTGTGTTGTATCAATCCAGCTACTATCAAATCTGAAATGGCAGGGATTAATCCTTGTCTGCCAGAGAAGGGTTTGCATATATTGTGTTTCATCAATAGAGATACTTACAAAATTAGTATGACAAGGATTAATCCTTCTATTCAAGAGAAGTGGTTGCATATTTTGTGTTTAATTAATTTTGTCATTTTCAAATCTGATATGGCAATGATTAGTCATTGTCTACCAGAGTAGGAGTTTTATATTTTCTGTTTACAATTAGGCTTCTATGGCAAGGATTAAGCATTCGCTCCCAGAGAAGGCATTGCATATTTTGTATTGTATCAAGTTAGATATTTCGAAGTCGGCAATGATTAATCCTTGTCTGCTAGAGAAGGGCTTGCATATCTTGTGTTTTATCAATTGAGAAACTTCCAAATCGCACATAACAATGATTAATTCTTCTCTGAATAGGGTTGCATATTTTAGGTTCTATCTAAATTTTTAGTTTTGGTTATTCATTGTGTATATTTTGTAATAAATATCTATAACTGAAACTAGATGTTGTGTTGTTTTTTACTATTTTGTAGGTGTCATATCTTGAAAAATGAAGAGGATTTTTTCTCAAACATGTTTTGTGAGAGGATTAATCCTTGCCATTTTTTTAAATTTAGGGGGTCAGGAATCAAACTGTAAGTTAAAGTTGATATATTAATCCACTTAAACAGGATATCTGAACAACCCCTTTTATACACAATACGTCCTGAAAAGAGTACTTTATTGGCAAATCCCTAATTACAATTATAAGAGTTTTTTCTATTCAGTGTGTACGCTGTTGACATTGTGAAAGTAGACTTCCATAATTATGTATTCATTTATGTTTCCAAGCATCAATGATTTTTTTTTCTAAATTCACAATTCAAACATGACAAAGCTTTCAAAATGTTTAAAATACATCAATGATGTCATTCAAATAAAACTATGAGCATTAAAAATAAGAAAAAAGCATTAACATTATCTCAGAGTAGACGGAAAGGAAGATTAAGCCTAAAACTGTAATACCAAACCACTAAACTAATAAACGAAACTTGTTGTTTACCAATAACGTTTCACAATAGAATTGCGCCAATTTGGTTTGGAACATTTTTAAAATTGTTCGCACATGTTGTGATTTCTTGCTGCAGACGCTTGCATAGCATATACTGCAACAAGACATTACTGGTGTTTAACTATTACTTTTAATATATTTTAACAGACGGGTGTATTATAGAGTATTTGTGGACGTTTTTTCTTTATGAAAACACCCAGGGGTATCACTAAACAAACAAGCTTGTCAACATAAATCTAACAATTATGAATTTTTATAAGCGGATACATTTCTTCTACAGGCAAAATACTTTTAATGGTTTGCTGATTTGATTTTTACAATGGACATCATGGATATTGTTTTATATAGGATATAGAGCAAAAATCAAATGTGGAGTTAGACCTAATAACGTCACTGTACGTGGCGTCATGTCTCTTTGAAATATACAACAACACTGAAGTTTAATTAATGCACCATTAATGTGAAGCGCTAATTTTAATTTGACCAGAGTTTATATATGTTTATACATTGTATATCAAAATAAAAACTCCTTATAAACTATATACATGTAGATTCCAGCGAAATCGTTGATGTCGCATTAAATTTTATCTTTATTTTATTAAAAAGAAAATGCCAATGTCTTCCGACACCTAAATAAGAAAATGCTGGACGTACTTGTATACATGACAGTATTTTATGTTGATATTGTTTTAATATTTGTCAATAATAGTTTATATTATAAAGAACATGTTATAAAGAAATATAAAAAGGAAATCCGTGAATATTGCTCTATGATAGGAGAAAATTGCATACTAGTTAATGTGTTTTTGGAAAAATATGATTTCGATTGTATATAAATATATTAATTAACCAATAAATAATCATAATTTGAAAAAAACAACAAAACAATCCATTAAATATGGAATTTTGAAAAACAACAGAAAACTGTTTGAATCATTTTTGTTAAATTATAATTTGTTATATTGCATCATTCAAAACATTTTGTCGCGAGAAAATGAAAACAAAACTACCATTTTCTGCACATTTTATGACCGTTTTCCCACTTTATATTTGACTACGTTAAGATTTTAATTTAAATTAATGTTTAACTAAGAGATTCTGTAATGTTTTAATTTTCGATTTTTTGTTTAAAACTTTGTATCGGAAGGACATATTTACAAATGAAGCTCTGCGACAATATTTCAATAAATTCATCTGACATACGTTTATAAGTATACGGATACAGCTGGTTGATATACGTTTATCAGTGTACGGATACAGCTGGTTGATATACGTTTATCAGTATACGATACAGCTTGTTGATAAACGTTTGTAAGTATACGGATACAGCTGGCTGAGAAGACGTAATGAGTAAACAAAATTTAAAATAATTCTATATTCAAGACTTCGCCACAAGTAAAAATGCAACAAAAGATCGGGAACTACCACCTTTTCAAAGAACTGACTTATACAAATACATTATTAATAAAAAAAGAAATATCAAAACATTATTTGAGAAAATATAAAGTTTGTGCCTATGAAATGAATAATTGTTTTGTATTTAGATAATGCAGATGTACCTTTTGTCGATATCATTTTATGCACTTTTTGTATTAATAATGGTTTGTAACATTATGTTAATTTTTTTTAAAAGTTAACGTAATTTGTGATTGCTTTAATCATTGTTATAATAAGCTCAAAGAGCACAAAATGACCTACGCATGCACCGAATCGTCTTGCCGTAAAACACCGATCATTCATTTGTTCAATTCATTTCATTTTTACTCTTACAAGGTAACCCCAAACATTTCGTTTTAAACTACATGCAGGCAATGTGACATTAAATGAAATGAGAGAAAAAAGCAACAAACAAACAGAAAATACTATAATTAATATAATAATAAAATTAATTAAAATAAATGTCAACTTAAATATATATTTACTAAAGAAACAACAAATAAAGGTTTAAAATGTATGACAGAATTTATATTAAAAATGATATAATCAAAGAGGATAAAAAATGATAAATGTACTTACTTATATTACTAAATGCCGCTGCAAACGTTAAAGCCACCAAAAGCCCTCGAATTTCGGATTTTGCCATTGCTTAACATAGAAATACACTATAATCAAATGCCAAACTTTTCCTACTGATAGACTTGGTTGGAGATCTGCAGTGGCCGTTTCCAACAAATACTACCTATTTTATACGCATGTTTGTTTGTTCGTTGTCAGGTAGCCACAAACTAGATCGTTTCAAACAATCTTATTTTTTTCATTTCTTTTTTTATGTTTTGAAGTCAAAACACAAATTAGATGATTCATATGAATTGACAATATAGGCTTATCAAAATAGTACCGGTAATTTTCCATTGGCGACATGCGTTATTATTTTTAGCACGGTTGCTACCAACTGACATGTCAATCGCACATACCCAGCGTTATACATCGTCATCCATTGCTTTGCGAAAATTGGCGATGTCTTCCGAACGTACTATTGTCTGTCTCAAAAGGTGCATGAGCAGACACGAAATAATATTTCCTCTGTGTCATGAAATACGTGCTGATACGCGCACCAGTCGTAATCCAAATCGCTTATTTTATGCAATTCAGCCGTTTCAGTATAACCAATGATTGGATGAATAATATGCGTCATATCATGCCGCGGAGGGCTTACAAACGATCAGTTTATAATCATCATACAGATAAAGACCAACCTGAATGTAAGCAGCCTTGAAGGTATGGTTTTAAAGAGATACAAAAGAGGTACAAAGCATATTTGTTTTGATTGTAATATGCAGCGTCAGTCGTGTACATACTTTTGTATTTGTTCAACATGATGTATCAACAGTTTTATATCATTTTCTGCTCAAGATTCGGTTGTCATTCATTTCTTTAGTGTATTCAATAATAGCGCTGCACAAGCATTGCTTCTTGATGAATGTGTCTATCATAAATCCACGCAAGATTTCGTGGTGTAAAACTGGAGGGTTTCTAATTATCGAGTATCGAGTTTCGAGGAAACTCTCTCTTCTTTTCAAGGGTAAAAATAAACATTCTTATCAAATTGCCATTAAAACAATTTAATCAACATTGAAATTGAGAATACCCAATGCTTATTTTACCTCTTAATTGAAATTTCAGTGCTTTACTAAAAAGTTTCAATGCTTAAAACCCCAAATAGTGCTTATCTGGAGCACTGGGTCCTCCGTCGTCGAGTGGTCTAGGGCACATTTCAAGATCACTTACCTCTTACCGCTAAAGTCCTTGGTTCGAATCCCGTATGCTAAAAATAGCTTTATGTGAGAAAGTTTGACAGTTACTTGTGGAAGGTGATCTACTCAGATTCATCCTAAGGTTTTCCTCAAACAATAAAACTTGATATGCCATATATTAACTGAAATGTGTTGAAAGTGGCGTTAAACCTCATTAAAAAAATAAAAAATAAAAACATATTGAAACAGTTCCTGCATGCTGCTTTCTTATGGGACTAACCCATAAGTAAACATGTCCCAGTGTGTGCT
Organism: Panopea generosa; assembly: GCA_029582155.1. NCBI lineage: Eukaryota > Metazoa > Mollusca > Bivalvia > Adapedonta > Hiatellidae > Panopea > Panopea generosa. Next base: position 50,496,746 of record CM055911.1, read on the forward strand.
GTAGTTTTCTCATGCCAGAGCCTTCGGGTTCAATCCCCAGCTCAACCCGATGCCAGGTCTCATGAAACAACACTCAGAACTGATTATACCCAAGAAGTGGACTAAAGAGCAGTTTATATACAGGTATGCTTTGAGTTTTCATCGAACTAAAATAAAAACAAAAGAATACAATTCATTTTTCAATTTGAACGTTAAAAAGATATAAAAACAATATTGTTTATATGAATTAATGATATTATGAATTGCTTTTATCCATTTTGATAGTTATATTATCTATTAAATATGTATCACCTATATCTTTCTGTTCAGGTAAGGATGAAGAATTTATTGAATCACAAAGAGGAAGGTTCCATTCGAAGATAATGGTTGATTCCGTCCTTGTAGTTTATCTTATTTATGAGAAAGTCGTTAATACACAGATCGGCATTTTCAGTTTTATTCGTCAATGTTTTACCATAACCCGACAATGGCCAGTGAGTGACTTTATCGTGGGCCGCGATTTAGTATTTAGTCAACAATATTAAAGAATTCTACTCTACAGAGACAAAATACAATATATGTTATTGAACAGAATACCCATCAATAATGATGTTTGATATAAATTTGCAGTTTTATTGTTAAGATCAACCAAATATCGGCGATATAGTTGAGACGTGTTTAAGACATTTATTTCGGATACACTCCCTTTAATATTAAAAAGGGTATTGAATAATGATCAAATTGTGGTGCATTAAAATGCAAGTACTCTATGTTTTGTTGTGCAATATTGCAAATCTTGATAATTGTTCAAACCGTAGTGACACATGAAATGATTAATACAACATTGCAAGATAATATTTGAACATACTGAATAAAACGTTGACCTTTCGTCCCTGACGAGAATAAAGCAAAGTACTGTCATTTATATCAAAGAGAAGAAGGTCCTTGAAAACAGAAATTTAAGGAGACCAATAGCCAAATTCAGAACAGTAAATTGCCATGTGTAATTTAGACGAACACTTTGGGAGAACACATTTGCGTGATTTAAATAGATATGATTATCTTGCCTGCGATCACAGCAATTTTTTTTTGTTTTCAGAAACCTTATAATGGCACAAAGAAAGTTTTGTTTTTAAAGATAGATACACCCTTTACATTTTGTTTAAGATTACCATCGGTTCATAGTTACATTATTTATGACATGTTTATTATACAATGGTCCTTGGAGTAAATGCAGCGTACATAACCTAAGTATACATTTTTAAATAAAATATATACTTTATTATAGCAACCAGCAAAATATTTATAAAATTACTGCCAAAAAATGAGTAATTTGTATTAGTGTGATAATGTATGCATATTTGTAGACAATTTAAAGAAGTTATAGTAAATACTGAAATAATTACCGTAAAGTGAACGCAGAATTCATTTTTTGTTAATGACGGGATTCTCAATGGCTAAGTGGTTCAAGGGAATATTGAATGAAGGAAAGATAAAAAATAAATTAACTGCGTACATGGTACTTAATACATTAGTATTACTAAAACCTAACCAGGTTCTGGCTGACCTGTCGAAATTCCAGCTGCAGGGAAAAGACAAATGTAATTTTGGTGTTTAAATGCACAATTCTTAGTCATTATATTTGCTATTTGGTCAAAGGTTGTTTAATGGCCACTTTATCTATTACTGCTGAGGTCGAGGGTTCGAGCAATGCTTGCTACAAAAACTTAATGTGTAAATGTTGTTCAGTTACTTGCGGACTTAGGACAGTGGTTCTACTCAGATTCATTCTGAGGTCTTCATGCACTTGTAAAAACTGGATATGCCACGTATAACCTTTTATGAGTTGCAATCGCATTAAACCCTATTAGAAAATGAAGAAAAAAATGTTGGGTGAAATTTGCACATATTTATCAATAGTGTGTAAGGCTTTCATGTATGCTTAACTCTATTTTTAACATTATTTTTTGGCATAAATACATTTTATCTACAATAACAATCTTTCTTTAACAATACAGTTAATACAGACAAAGCATCTCCAGAAATATCGTTTCTTTTTAATGTATTTTGTAAAAAGAGATTCTAATAATACTGTTTATTGTTTGGCGGGGATTTAATGGATTGAGCGTTAATGCTAGAGGTTGTAGGTTCGATCGCCAGCTTGAGTCGTTTTCCCCTCGAAAACAACACTCAGAACTGGTTCTACGCAGGAAGCTGTTTTCAAGAGCGGTTCATACAAGCTCTGAGCTTACCTCGCAAGCAAGCTAAAATAAATTAGTACAAAATTAAATCAATAATTAATAGGGATTATAATTATTTTGCATTCGAAGGGTACTCCGTGGCTATGTTATCTAAGGATGCTGTCTCAAGGTCACTGAACTCTCACTACTAAGGTTGTAGGTTTGAGTCCCGCTTACTCCAAAAACGTAATGTGAGAAAGTTTGACAATAACAGATTTTAGTACTGTGATTCTACTCAGATTCATTTTAAGGTCTTCTTCCGCCAATAAAGCTGTCGTCCAGGGGTACAGCGTCCGCCTCGCCTGCAGAAGGTCATGGGTTCAGTTCCTTGCCAGGTCATACCAAAAACATGAAAATTGGGGCTGGATCCTTGCTTGGGGTTAAGCATTTAAAGGATAATTCTAGGTCTGGTCGGCCCGGTGTCAGTATAATGTGACTGATGGGGTATCATACCATATGTCTTCTGCACGATACTCCACTGTGGTAGTGCTTTGAATACTGTCTTAAGTAGACACCGTTGCGATATAACTGAAAATAGTTAAAAGTAACGCTTAAAATAACATGCATACAACAATATCCACCATCAACACCAGTTCTTTACATGACCAGTAATTATAAGCTTCAGACATAATTTTGGATAAAATCAGATTTATAATTGATTACATTATTATATATAACAAATGACTGACATTAAACCATTTACCAACATTAAACCAAATACCATTATTAAACCATTGACAACCACTAAACCATTGACCAATATCACATCAATATTGACCAATATCAAACTATTCACCAACATTAAACCAATGACCAACATTTAACTAATAATAAACATTAAACCATTTATCAACATTAAACCATTGACCAACATTACACCATTGACCAACATTAAACCAATATTGACCAACATAAAACATTGACCAACATCAAACCATTGAACCACATTAAACCAATCACCTACATTAAAACATTGACCAACATTAAACCGTTGACCAATGTTCAACCATTTACCATTGTAAAATAATGCCGATCATTAAACCAATGACCAACATTAAACCATTGATCAACATCAAATCATTGACCAACATTAAACCATTGACCAACATCAAACCAGTATTGATCAACATAAACCATTGACCAACATCAAATCATTGAACCATATTAAACCAATCTCCTACATTAAACCATTGACCAACGTAAACTTTATTCCGATCATTAAACCATTGACCAAAATTAAAACAATGATCAACACTAAACCATTGACCAACTTTAAACCAATGACCAACATTAAACTTATGCCGATCATTAAACCATTGACCAACATAAAACCATTGACCAACATTAAAACATTGACCAACATTAAACCATTGACCAACATCAAACCGTTGACCAACATTAAACCAATGACTAACATTAAAACATTGACCAATATTAAAACATTGACAAAAATTAAACCATTTACCAATATTAAAACAATGACCAACATTAACCATTGACCACCTTTAAACCATTGACCAACATAAAACCAATGACCAACATTAAACCAATGATCAACATTAAATTAATGTCGATCAATAAACCATTGACCAACATTAAACCATTGACAAACATTAAACCACCAATGACCAACATTAAACCAATGACCAACATTAAAACATTGACCAATATTAAAACATTGACAAAAATTAAACCATTGGCCGACATTAAAACAATGACCAACATTAACCATTGACCAGCATTAAACCATTGACTAACATTAAACAAATATTGACCAACATTAAACCATTCACCAACATAAAACCAATGACCAACATTAAACCAATGATCAACATTAAACTAATGTCGAACAATAAACCATTGACCAACATTAAACCATTGACCAACATTAAACCATTGACCAACATTAAATCATTGACCAACAATAAACCATTTACCAACATTAAACAATTGGCCAACATTTAACCATTGACCAACATTAAACCAATGACCAGCATTAAACCAATGGCAAATATCAATCAATGATCAACATTAAACCAATGACCAACATTAAACCAATGACCAATATTAAACCATTGACTAACATTAAACAAATATTGACCAACATTAAACCATTCACCAACATAAAACCAATGACCAACATTAAACCAATGATCAACATTAAACTAATGTCGAACAATAAACCATTGACCAACATTAAACCATTGACCAACATTAAACCATTGACCAACATTAAATCATTGACCAACAATAAACCATTTACCAACATTAAACAATTGGCCAACATTTAACCATTGACCAACATTAAACCAATGACCAGCATTAAACCAATGGCAAATATCAATCAATGATCAACATTAAACCAATGACCAACATTAAACCAATGACCAATATTAAACCATTGTCAACATTAAACCATTGACCAGCATTGAATGATTGCCTACATAAACCATTGACCATCATTAAACCATTGAACATCATTAAAACATTGACCAACATTTAACCATTTGCCGTAATTAAATAATTGTCAACATTAAACCATTGGCTAACATTAAACCAATGACCAACACAAAACCATTGACTAACAGTTAACCATTGACCAGCATTAAACAATTGGCCAATATTTAACCATTTGCCAACATACAATAAACCATTTACCAACATTAAACCAATGACCAGCATTAAACCAATGACCAATATTAAACCAATGACCATCATTAAAACAATGACTAATATTAAACCAATGACCAACATTAAACCATTGTTCAGCATTAAACCATTGGCCAACATTAAACCATTGACCAACATTTAACCATTTGCCGTAATTAAATAATTGTCAACATTAAACCATTGGCTAACATTAAACCATTGGCCAACATTTAACCATTTGCCATAAATTAATAATTGCCAACATTAAACCATTGACTAACATTTGACTAATGATCAACATTAAACCAATGACCAACATTAAACCATTGTTCAGCAGTAAACCATTGGCCACCATTAAACCATTGACCAACATTTAACCATTTGCCATAATTAAATAATTGTCAACATTAAACCATTGGCTAACATTAAACCATTGGCCAACATTTAACCATTTGCCATAATTAAATAATTGCCAACATTAAACCATTGACTAACATTTGACCAATGATCAACATTAAATCATTGAACAACATTAAACCATTGACCAACATTCAACCAATTACCAGCATTAAACCAATGGCCAATATTAATCAATGATCAACATAAAACAAATGGCCATCATTAAACCAATGACCAACATTAAACCATTGACCAACATTAAACCAATGACCAACATCAAACTATTGAAACATTAAACCATTGACCTGCATTAAATGATTGCCTACATTAAATCATTGACCATCAAAAAACCATTGAACCTCATTAAACTATTGACCAATATAAAACCGTTGACCATCATTAAACCAATGTCCAACACAAAATCATTGACCAACAGTAAACTAATTATCAACATTAAACCATTGACAAGCATTAAACCATTGGCCTATATTAAACAATTGGCCAACATTAAACCATTTACCAACATTAAACCAATGACCAGCATTAAACCAATGACCAACATTAAACCAATGACCAACATTAAACCAATGACCAGCATTAAACCATTTACCAACGTTGAACCAATGACCAGCAATAAATCAATGGCCAATATTAAATCATTGACCAACATTAAACCAATGACCATCATTAAACCATTGGCTATTATTTAACCATTGACCAGCATTAAACCGTTTACCAACATTAAACTAATGACCAGCATTAAATCAATGGCCAATATTGAATCATAAACCAACATTAAACCAATGACCAACATTAAACCATTGACCAACATTAAACCAATGGTCAATATTAAATCAATGGCCAACATTAAACCAATGACCATCATTAAACCAATGACCAACATTAAACCATTGATCAGCATTAAACCATTGGCAAACATTTAACCATTGGCCAACATTTAACCATTTGCCATATTTAAATTTTTGCCAACATTAAACCATTGACCATCTTTAAACCATTGACCAGCATTAATTATAATTTATACAAAGACTTTTATATGCTGCAATGTTAGTTCATTTCGTCTGCAAGTATGTATGATTCAGGCTCATGTGACACCTCCTCTCTCACAGGGATACATGTACTTGGTAAGATATGTCATTCCAGAAGAACAATCAGATAAAACTTGAATTAATAGTCAAATGTCACTATTAGAATCACTATACTGTTTCAATATTTCCATTTATAGATCTGAATCCTTCTAAACAACAATTAACTTTCCCATTTATATAATTTTCTAGCAAGATGTATTCAACATAATCGTAATAAATGTGTAAAATGATAACAGTAGAATAAAACTAAAGTAAGAAAGAACACAATCACAACATAAGTAACAACATCTTCGTTAGTTTCTATTGTTGCCGCTTAGGACTGAATTGTAGTTTTATCCAGTTTTTCGATCTCGCCTAAAGTAAAACACGAGAAAGAATATAGGATGTTTATACAATAATTAGGTTTAAAAACTATCCAGCGTTGTGTTATATTTCAAATTATTATCGTCCACTTACATTCTCGCCGAAAGTAAAACACGGAAAGAATATATGATGTATCTATAGACAATATGTTTGAAATACATCTATGTATATTACTTATAATTAAAAATACAAAAAGATGACTTTGTAGTTCATTTAAGATTTTAAATTTCATAACTTAATGAGGTTGATTTCGGTCCGATACTGATGTTAGCAAATGCTTGATTCTTTGATTTATCAAAATGAAATGTGTCTACAAGTATTGGTCTGAAAAATCATTACGCTCATTTAAATCAAGATCTAAGTTCATGTTTTTTTTCGTACTAAACCTGGTAAAGTTAATAATATTAGATACATACATGGTATTCTATTTATCATGTCAATAATTCTAGTTTTTTAAATTCATTTGAAGTAGGGTTAAAAGTAGTTCTGTCCAGGTCAAAATGTATAATTATACATAATGATGTCATGTGTCTGATAAACTTGAAGTGACGTGATATACCTATTTATCTTACCACCGACTGAACTAAAGTGTCGTATAAACTTTTGCTTTATCCGACAAACAGCCTTTATCCAACACCTACTTGACGGACTACTTTTTTATCACCCGATGAAAACTCAAAATTCGACTTGCAATCTTTATATTTATATTATATTCTTCAGCAATTTTAGATAAACTATTACATTATATTTGCAATTTTGATTATTAAACGGCAAATTATAAATTATTAAACCGCAAAGTCAGTGTCATTAATATAACGGAGACGTTGTAAGTGCACGCATTTGAATAGCCTTGTTCTCGGACCCAAAAATGCTCTCGGCGTTGCCTTCGCATCTAGGGTTTCTTATATAATATGAGACCGGGTACCAAGCTAGCATTTGAAGGACAACTTACGGCAAACGCCACGTGAAACCAACGGCAATATGACGTCTCACCAGCAAACAAAATCGTACAACCAATGAAATGCAAACTGATCCTGTTTAGCTCCGCCCAGCTGCAAGTGTTTTTCATTGGGAAATGAAATGTAGTAAATCTATTTAGTTCATTAAGGCCGATAGCAGTGGGAATGTTTTTAAACAGTTCCACAATTATAAAAAATATTTCCGGGACTCGAACCCGGGCCCTTTCGATTACAGGGCGAATGCTCTACCGACTGAGCTAACCGTACCGCTTACATAAATTCCTCTCCTAGTAGGTTACGTACACACTGTGACATATTCCCTCACAAATTTGGAATTCATCCCGAATTTTCATAGAGAACAGAGAACCATGTGAAATGTTTCTCAGAATATATATCAGTCACAGTCCCACGTTGGGCGCCAAATGTAACAGAACGAGAAAAATATACAGCCATTCCGGGACTCAAACCAGGGACCTTTCGCTGACAGGGCGAATGCTCTACCGTCTGAGCTAACGGAACCGCTTACATAAATTCCTCTCCTAGTAGGTAACTTACACACTGTGACATATTCCCTCACAAATTTGGAATTCAACCCGAATTTCCATAGTGAACAGAGAACCATGTGAAATGTTTCTCAGAATATATATCAGTCACAGTCCAACGTTAGGCGCAAATGTTACAGGACGAGAAAAATATGCAGTCAGTCCGGGACTCGAACCAGGGACCCTTCGCTAACAGGGCGAATGCTCTACCGACTGAGCTAACCGAACCGCTTACATAAATTTCTCTCCTAGTAGGTTACATACACACTGTGACATATCCAAAGTCATTGAAAAGTAAATGTAGATTCACAACGGAGTGCTCGAACGGTTCCCCATCTTCCTGTATTCTTGATCGCAACATATATCTTGAAAAGATAACGTTTGATTTGGACTGACAATAGTTTTCAAACCTTTCATTATAAGTTGCCAGTTTCTTCTTCGCATCATCGGTGATTGTCCATGTCGAGAATATTTCGCGTCCTTTCTAGCCTGCCCTAATCGTGAGGAAATTGCAATTTACCTCTTCAAAATACTTTGTGAGCGGCCCTTTAAATATGAAGCCCGTAAGCGTTTTGTAAATTCTCTGGCGTTTCAATTAATTCTAGGGTTTTGTCCTTGTCTGTTTCTTCCATAATTCTCCAACTTTTTACAATGTTAACAAAAATAAACGAATGTGTCTAAGAGCTGAAGATTACTTAAGCTTACTGTAGCAAATCTACAAAATCATATATAAGAAATATTGAAAAAAAAACTTGTCTTTATTTCTGGTTACTTGGTTACCCTTCTTTGTCTTTGGAAACTGATGGTTTCTCCAGGTTACTACTGCAAATCTATAAAATAATTTAAGAACTATTAAAAAAATATTATGTTTCTATTTCTGGTTACCTGGTTACCCTTCTGTGTCTTTGGTAACTGATGGTTACTCCAGGTAACTACAGCAAATCTACATAATAATTTAAGAAATATTGAGAAAAAATATGTTTCTATTTCTGGTTATTTGGTTACCCTTCTTTGTCTTTGGTAACTGAATGTTACTCCAGGTGACTACTGCAAATCTACAAAATCATTTAAGAAATATTGAGAAAAAATATGTTTCTATTTTTGGTTACTTGGTTTCCCTTCTTTGTCTTTGGTAACTGAAGGTTACTTCAGGTTACAGCAGCAAACCTACAAAATCATTTTTAAGAAATATAAGGGGGGAGGGGGGGGGGACATGTCTTTATTTCTAGTGACTTGGTAACGCTTCTTTGTCTTTGGTAACTAAAGGTTCCTCCAGGTTACTGCAGCAAATCTACACAATCATTAAATAAGAAAAATTGAGAAAAAAATGTCTTTATTTCTGGTTACTTGGTTATCCTTCTTTGTATATGATAACTAAAGGTTACTGCAACAAATCTATACAATCATTTTTCAGTAGAACTTTGTTGGCTCGAACACGGATGGCTGGAACACCACACATGGCTCGAACCACTTATCTGGTCCCGGTCGAAATACTTTTTAAATTCTATTATTCTACCTTCGATGAACAGAACACCGATGTCTAGAAGAGTCGAACTAGAAATAAGGTTCAGCCAACATATTTACCTCTATTTTTACACTCTTCGTTCGAACTATTTTGTTCAGTCCCGTCGGGTTCGATTTACCGAAGTTCTATTGTATTCTTCTTTATATTATTGGTATAAGTTATATCATTCCGATACAAATCAGGAAATTAATATATGATTTGCACTTGCTGTCGAAGATCTGCCAAATATAATGTTTTTCAACCATTTACAAGAGTTATGCACTTTTTTCAACACAGGAACAAAAATAGTCTTTCTATTGTTTTTTTTTTAATAAAGCAAACACTAAAACATTCACAAAATATTTCTTACAAAATCATGTCATGTTAGTACGCTATGGACACACGCGATATGTTTTAAAGTAAATATTTTACAATACCATGTGCAAACTCATTCATTTCAAGATATTCCTAACTGCAGCCAATAACATGGTTAATGTTGGTGGTAATGGTCGTCTCTACCTGTAAATAACCCAATTATGTTATTGTAGAGATTTGCATTTTGAAATGTTTGCAGGGTATGTGTATGATTATACGCTAATAAATAAGTTATTTACATTGAAAAACGAATTCAAAATTGTAATATTGTGATGTAAATAACTAGTTATTTGATAAGATGAGATGATCATACACACAATGAACAGAATATATAATATTTGATACGAGTATTTCAAAGGTGTACAATTTAGAGGTTGTATCTATACTATGTATTTAAATTTTGTATGCAATATCTCATGTTGAGAATGTAGATTTATGTTAGAATGATGGGTGTTTTTCTCAAAGGCAAATAGATTACTGTATTCATTATAAGTGTAGATTAATACAACTATTCTTTATTGACGGTTTATTAACACATGCATAATTAAAATAAGTATCGGTCTGCCATCATCTATAGTATGTTGAATATGGTGCATATTTTTTTTTTTTTTTTTTTTTTTTTTTTTTTTGAATGGGGTTTAACGCCATTTTCAACACATTTCAGGTTATATATGGCATATCCAGTTTTACTGGTGGAGGAAGACCTCAGACTGAGTCAGACTGAGTCAGACTGAGTAGAACCACCGTCCTTCCGCAAGTAACTGGAAACTTTCTCACATAAAGTTTTTGGAGCGAGCGGGACTCGAACCTACGACCATAGCGGTGAGAGGTAAGTGATCTTGAGACGGCGCCTTAGACCACTCGGCCACGGAGGACCCTTGGTGCATATTTATAATATCTTATAAAATCAAAAGCAAATTGATTTCCAATGTTATATTTTCACAGTTTCAATAATTGTGATGTATGAAAAAGCTGTGGATTTGTTGATTGCGACACAAACTATCAAGTTTACCGTGTTTATGTGTATTTTAATGTACCGGTCAGCATATTACGGTGTCCCGCTGGGGCCATCGCAGCATATTTATTAAATTAAGTAAAGTCGAAACATCAAAACTATGATGGTGAAAAGTCGAAACAACGAAACAACGATGGTGAAAAGTCGAAACTACGATGGTGAACATGCGAAACAACGAAACAACGATGGTGAAAAGTCGAAATAATTTCGACTTTTCACCATCGTTGTTTCGTTGTTTCGACTTTTATTCTAGTGTGAATGGTTATGATGCTGCTGCTGCTGTTGATGATGTTGTGTGTGATGTTAGTGTGAAATTATTCAATTATTTAAAAGCATCCATCTATTAAAATATAAAAAAAGATGAATGAACAAATCAATTGTATTATCTATTTTTTCTCGTCTACCTGTACAGTGTTTTGTGTTGGTGCTTCTGTTGAGTTGTACAGCACAAGAGAATTAAATTGAGATCACAATAACTAAATCCACCACTTTAAACACAGATTATACTCTCCTTTAAATAAGAATTAAGTAACACAAGAAGTAGATATGAAATTAATGAATGTTAAAAACCAGAAATGTCTGATTATTATTTTTCTGAACCTACTTATAAAATCCTCAGAAAACTTTGCTTGATTTTAAAAGCATTTAGCCTACATGTATCTGTGCAATCAAAAGTTTAATTTTGATTGGCTATTTAAATTATTGATCTCAACAGTCGTAAGTCACAAACATTTGCCCCAGGGCAGTGAAGCTGCAGAGAGCCAAATATCACACTCTTGTGCTAATGAAGGGCAATATAACGTAAGCTTATGTAATAACTTCCTGTGCTTATTAAGGACAGGATACCAAATGATTCTGTAGTTAACCAAAACATATAATAAGTAACCCTAGTTACCAAAGACATATAGTGGGATACACATGGACAAAATGCCTGTAAGAGAAATTTAATAACAGTTAGTTATCAAAAGTTACCAAAGATATATAGCAAGTAACCTTAGTTAACCACAGTTAACAAAGACATATAGTGGGTTACAAATAGACATACTTGTGCAGAGGTGCAAATTGTTGGCCATATATGGAAGAATGTTAGTATTATAATCGATTTAAATTAATTAAATATGATTTATGACACCATGTTGTGGTATCCTGCATTGGAGTGTTTAGTTAACGAATTCCAAATGGAATACAGTTGGTATTGAAACGAGAGATACAACACGATAGATTGTTGTGATCATTATTCTAGGAAATCTTTAAACATTAAGTATAATTATGCAATACATTCAGGTTGAGTAACTGTCAATGAAGCTATATGCAATAAAGCTTTACCAGTTATTTCCCTTAGTACATAATTTATATAACAAGCATCTCGCAAAAGTTATTGCGGCATCTTTAGAAGTGACATACACGGACCGCATTCCTCTACACCGAAGGTTCCTATAATGTGTTGCAATGGCTACCACAGATCCGATAACGTGTATCATGTCTGTGATGGCTTCTATTATCTATTGTGATGGCTAAGATGGCTCCTATAAGTTGCTACATTTGCTAGAGTGGCTTCTATAATCTTTTCTGATAGCTTGGATAGCTCCTATCATATGATGTCATAGCTAGGATTTCTCCTATGGCTACTATAAACTGTTACGGTGGCTAAGTTGGCATCTATAATCTGAATACTAAGATGGTTAATATAATCTGATGTGATGGCTAGGATGGCTCATATAATCTACTGTGATTGCTAGGATGGCTCATACAATCTACTCTGATGACTAGGATGGCTCATACAATCTACTCTGATGACTAGGATGGCTCATACAATTTGCTGTGATGGCTAGGATGGCTCAAATAATCTACTCTGGTGACTAGGATGGCTCATACAATCTACTCTGATGACTAGGATGGCTCATACAATTTGCTGTGATGGCTAGGATGGCTCAAATAATCTACTCTGATGACTAGGATGGCTCATACAATCTACTTTGATGGCTAGGATGCCTCATACAATCTACTGTGATGGCTAGGATGGCTCAAATAATCTACTCTGGTGACTAGGATGGCTCATATTATCTGCTGTGATGGCTTGGATGGCTCATACAATCTACTGTGATGACTAAGGGGGCTCATACAATCTACTGTGATGGCTAGGTAGGCTCTTACAATCATTTATGATGGCTAGGATGGCTTATTCAAACTGCTATGGTGGCTATGACGACTCATATAATCTGCTGTGAAGGCTAGGATGGCTCATACAATCTACTTTGATGGCTAGGATGCCTCATATAATCTCCTTTGATGACTAGGATGGCTCATACAGTCTACTGTGATGGCTAGGATGGCTCATACAGTCTACTGTGATGGCTAGGATGGCTCATACAGTCTACTGTGATGGCTAGGATGGCTCATACAGTCTACTGTGATGGCTAGGATGGCTCAAATAATCTACTCTGATGACTAGGATGGCTCATATTATCTGCTGTGATGGCTTGGATGGCTCATACAGTCTACTGTGATGGCTAGGATGGCTCAAATAATCTACTCTGATGACTAGGATGGCTCATATTATCTGCTGTGATGGCTTGGATGGCTCATAAAATCTACTGGGATGACTAGGATGGCTTTGTCATGCATAGATGGATATTGTTATTACATACTACAAATGATAAACATAACATGACGACATGTCGCGAGTAAAACCCCAACCCGTACTTCAAAGGTCAAGGTCACACTGAGTTTGTTTGACAACAGTTTGAATCCGTGTGAGATTTCGTGTCCGGCCTGTAACATTGTCATGCAGAGATGGATTTTATTATTACTTGCTACAAATGATCAACATAACACGATGACGTGTCGCGAGTAAAACCCACATCAGTACCTTAAAGGTCAAAGTAATACATTGAGTTTATTTGACAACACGAGTCTGTGTGAGATTTCGTGTCCGACCAGTAACTTTGTCATGCATAAATGGATTTTATAAATACTTGCCACAAATGATCAACATAACATGACGACATGTTGAGAGTAAAACCAACACCCATACCTCAGGGATCAAGGTCACACTTTGAGTTTGTTTGACAACACTTTGAGTCTGGGTGCGATTTCGTGTCCGGTCAGTAACTTTGTCATGCAGATATGGATTTTAAAAATACTTGCTGCAAATGATCAACATAATATGACGACGTGTCCCACTTAAGACCCAGACTCCCATTTCAAAGGTCAGGGTCACAATTTAACTTTAACAACACTCTCGGTCTTTTTGAGATATCGTGTCCGGTCTGTTACTTTGTCACTTATAAATAAATTTCAAAAACACTTGGCTCAGTTGATCAACATGACATAATTAAGTGTCACATGTAAGATCCAGAACCTTTCTTTAAAGGTCAAGGTCACATTTTCAATTTGTTTGATATTGCGTTTCTGGTCTGTAACTTTGTCTTTAATTTGGCTCAGTTGATCAAGATGACACGACGATGTGTCACACGTAAGACCTAGACCTGTACCTCAATGGTCAAGGTCACAGTTTGAGTTTGTATGGCAACACTTTGAGAGTGTTTGAGATTTTAAGTCCGTCCTGTATTTTTTTTCATACATGGGTGGTTTTAAAAAAATACATGGCTCAATTTATCAATTGATTAACATGACATGACGAAGTGTCATGTTAAGACCCAAAACCTTACATCAAAGTCACACTTTCAGTTTGTCTGATATTTCATTTCTGGTCTTTTGCTTTGTCTTACAAGGAGGGATTTTAAAATAGCTTGACACAAGTGACCAGCATGCCATGATGAGGTGTCACCTGCATTTACCTGTAGAAATACCCAGACCGTTACATCAGATGTCACGGTCAAGGTTACACACAGGTAAAGGTCAAGCTTTAATGAAAGAGAAACATGAAACTGCATGTCTAGTCTGAAACGTCAGTCCTTTACTCTTGATATTCATGAATACATAGCTACGTATTATACCATAAATTGTTATTTTCACAGACCATTGGGGGCATGCGACACTTATCAGTGACATTTCTTGTTTACAATCAAACCACCGAACCACACCTGTTCACACTAAAATACCAGTTTATCTACTGGGAATGGTCCAACTTGCACTCTGACAATGTTTTCATTACAACAGGTTCAATAAGTTTTTCAGTGGTACCTTCCTTGGAAACTTTTGAAGATAATTCGTGGCCATTTTCATATAACTTAGCGGACATGTTATTAAACAAAGTGTTCATTTTCAAGCACTCTTTTGATACAGACATAAGTGATGACACTTTATTACCATGCTTTACAGAGTTACCTGTGAAAATGAATTATTGGGTAAACAAATAAATGTTAACATCAAACAACTCTCAAAATGAAGCTGAATATTCAAGATCATGTTGCGTATTCAAAACATTATAAAACATCTAAAGTTACATTTTACATTTTATATAACAGAAACCAGTTGCCTGTGAAATCTGAATGATTCATTTGCCAAAATGTTATTTTTTTCTCATGCTATTTTATCAACATTTAGTAGAGAGATGCAAGTTGCCAATCCTTCTTTATAAATCCTAGTTATAACAATAATGTGTATTAACAAAAATATCTTCTTTACACATCTAAATTGTCTAAACAAGGGAATAAATACTCGGTAACCTATTTGCGCATTTCGTTTGATCTTTAATGAATTTTGCAATTTACTTGTCGATCTCTCAACAATCCAATCATTATAATGGCCTGAAATGTATATTTCGATAATTCACATATGCTCTACACCATAAAATGATGTCCAAATTCAGTAACTGGTAAAAATCGAAAAATCAAAATAATTTCGACTACCATCGTAGTTTCAACTTTTCACAGCCGTAGTTTCGATGTTTGGACTTTTCACCATCGTAGTTTCGACTTATCACCATCGTAGTTTCGTTGTTTTGATTTAAATTAAATAAATGAAATTCCACGATGGCCCAGAGAGGACATTTTTTTTATAAGTGATCGAAATTTAAGAAATAGTTTTAACAAAATAGAACTCCAAATGCAACGTGGGGTGGGTGTGGATGGGGGCTGCACGTGTATGTTAATGTAATACACATAAATGAATATTATAACTCAGTTTTAAAGTGAGTGATTATGGTCATATAATGGGCGTAAGTATGCAAATGAAGCTTCCCTGCCCATTATGCAAATGAAGCACTGATCGATTGGCTTATTATGGTTCATGATACATAATTATGTGTTTACTATGATCAAAATAGAAGTCGACACAATAGGTTTTTAATGAAATAGTTCTGCAATTTTCGTACTAGCTATTGTAGATAAATATTATGCAAAGTAGACACCATACTCTCTTCGCTCGCCCTCTCTTTCAGTTCGATGATGTTTTAAATTTACATACTGGTAATAAACACTGATTATAATACATTATATGATTAGTTTTCTTTTACTGAGTTGATGTAAAGGATGCTGTTACCTACTCAGAATCAATAAACCGCTGATTGCTAAGGTTGTACGTTCGAGTCAAGCTCGATTCAAATAGTTTTTGTGAGAAAGTTTGCCAGTTACTCGCGGAAGGACACTGTTTCTGAATTGTCTTCCTTCATTTATAATATTGGAAGTTTTAACATGGTGTAACGCCCAACTCGTTGATGACAAGTACTTATCACGGTGGCAATCCCGCGTGACATGCTATGGAGTGGTGCCAAAAACTCCAAACAACTTCATTAATAAGTCAAACGCCGTCTTTGTATAGAGGCGAATAACCGGTTATATATAGTGACGATTTTTTTGCAAAAAGAGCAACGGTTGTGTGAAAAAATGTAACATAAGGTGGGCACGTTTCCTCCGATCTTTTGCACCACTCCATAGCATAAATCCACGTGGGTTCGCCCCAGTGCTTATAAGATGGGTTAAATTTTAATCTGAATATCGTATACATATTTGGTATATCCGATATCCCGGATATGTTCCATATATCCCCGGATAGCAGATGAAAACTTCAGCAACATAGTATTATACTAGAACTTAGTTTAACACTTTAGTTTAATCTTATTTGTTTTTCTTCGATTGTCAAACAAATTATTCCAACTTAGACAAATCATGCTTGAAGTCGTCTTGAGTATAACCAGTACTAAGCATATGTGGAAAAAGTGTCTTACTCAAGGACATCATACATAGCCAAAGCGAAGGTTCGAACCCATGACCCTCCAACCATGGGTCCGATGCTCTACCACTGAACAACGCAAATGTACTGTTAAACTTAACAGAGGGGAAAATAAAATACAAACATTTTAATGTAAAATTAATTGTTTTATTGCTTTACGAAGAACAATAATCAATTCTTTTTTATTATATTGACATGTGGAAACTATAGAATTGTTCAATACACCAGACTGTTAGCTGTCAGTTCATCCGTCGATATAAATTTCGTACAATGAGTTGAATTATTTAGAAAATAAACTGGTTCTTGAGAAAATAATTTCACATTTTTTTCAAATTGAGGAAAAGAGGAACCCTTCTCTCTGACATTTTTCACAAAATAGTACAAAAGAGTTACTCAAACATGAACCAGTATCTAGTCATTCGGACCACCTCGCCAATTATCCTAATCTAATACCGAAGAATGACGGAATTGGCCGAATATGTACCATGGATGTCTATTAAGAATAGTTTAACATGTCGAAATAGAAAACACAGCACTTCTAAAAAAATGTATAAACATATTCATAAAAGCTCCCTGTAGGTCATTGTAGAATACTACAAATCATGGGAAGAGATTTATTTATGATTATCTTCATACATTACACATCCAGAAAAGTTCGCGTGTATAAAAAGGTTCAGTCCCTGTATCTCAAAAGTGTTGTTTTTGTTTTTGCTGATGTTGATGTTGTTCTGCTTTTGTTGATGTTGTGTTTTGCCGTTGTTGTTGTTGTTGTTGTTGTTATTGTTGTTGTTGTTGTTTTTGCTGTTGTTGTTGTTTAACGATATATTGTTGTTGTTGATGAGGTGCTTTTTTTGTGTGTTGCCGATGTTGTTGTTGTTTTTCGATGTGTTGTTATAATTATTTGTCGATGTGTTGTTGTTGCTGCTGCTGTTGTTGTTGTTGTTGTTGTTGTTGTTGTTGTTGTTGTTGTTGTTGTTGTTGTTGTTGTTGTTTTTATTATTCACAATTATCAAATTTCCACTGCTCATTTGTCATCATTTAACCTCAGCAGACTCGATGCGTTAATATTTGCATTTGCACATGAAAGTCAGACAAAAAATTGTTGTTGATAATTTCATTACAAAATTCATGACTTAAAATCATCATCTTATTTTCTCACTGAAAGCAGCATGATGAAATCATCAAACTTCGAAGAAACGTGTCAACGACCGTTGTGTATATATTACAATATACTTCTAAAAGAAAGTATACATAAAAATCTCGCTAATTTATTAAATGACAGGGGACACAACCTTTCTCACTCGAATAAACATTTATGCAACGGTAATCGCCCTTTACTAGACCCGTATTTTGACTTCTTGTTTTTTAAGTATCTTGCATATTATATGACATCTGTGTTTCTTTGACACATTCTTTTCGTGCACATACATGTAGCATACGTTAAATGTATTCATTGTGACAACACTTTTTATGATCGAGTCATAAAACAGACATATTTTTGAGATCAGTTTGATGTTAATGTTAACTTTTTGGAAAATTCAAATTTTATTTGATATGCGTTTGAGAAACTTTTGCATTGTTTATTATAGTTTTTATTAGAACAAAATGGCTAAAAATCAAATACTTTCCGCATCATAGCCCATATATTTTTGTGTGTTATCAAAAATTTAAAGAAAAAAAAACAGAAGGTTTATTCATTGGAAAATAATACAAATCGGCCGAATTAATAATACGCTGTTCCGTAAGATGTCACATATTTATTTAGCTAATTTTTCACTGAATCTTTCAAGTCATTTTTTCTTCAGATTATAGGGCATATTCAAGCAGTACCGTAATGTTAATTGTAAAGAAAACACGCACCTACGCACGTACACGCACACACACATCTAAAATAATAAAACCGACATATTGCTGTAATTGTGTATGCAGACTCAACGGGTTAAAATAAAGACATTTATTTTTTCTTACTAATGGAGATTTATGACCGAGGACAACCTCCGTGGCAATTTCCATAGACTGCAGAAACGACCCTAGCTCTCCCATGTAGCTATGGTCGTAGTTCCCCCATGGAACGTTGGTCATATATTTCTCGTGGAACTTTCAGAACAATGATAACTTCGAGTTCGCTGATTGGTCAGCGACGCAACAAAATGAGAAAACACATGACACTATGGGGGAGGGGGAAATGCTATGGAATTCCCTTAGTCTGTAGAACAAATCTAATTCTCCCAATCGGATCCGTTAACTAGCAATGTTGGGAAATCAACATTTGAGTACGTTGATTGGTCAATTGCGTCAACTGAAAGTTTGAATGACGTCATAGTTTAGTAAGCGTTCAATTGCTATGATCGGCTATAATTTCCTTTTGTTTTTTCATAAGGGCGTATCAGCCCTGATTCGGGAGAAGAACATTCCCCGACGGGATAAACGGGGATAAACTGATGTTTTATGTATTTTTTTTTAATCTTTTGTAACCTTTTATGGAACATGCACATGTTCAATTACCATTAGTTATGGTTCAATTGATTGATCACGTATCTAAATAATCGATAATTTCTAAAATGTATAACACCCCAACAATCCCAATTAATTAAATTTTACTGACGATCATAATTTTACCCGGTGTTTGCATTTTATTACTTAATATGTTTTATTGTCAAAATAAAAATGAAACGTTTTTATCATATATTTTCTGTGCCCGACGAAACACATCTGACGTCATATTTCGGCCTAGAAATAAATAAAATGTTTCAAATTTTGTGACAACTTTATTCCGAATCACTTTTGAGCCCTGTGTCCAATCATTCATTGTAGAAAGTAGAAAGCTATTGATATGATTTCGTTTATTTTTTGATATTTTAAATGGATTGCGAAACCAACGTAATAATATTTATTAATCATTTTTGTTGAATTGGATTATAATATCGACTTCTCGCGGAAGAAAGAAAACAGAAAGCCCCGGAGAGAGAGATTGTATATGTCTTGGAAGCCTGTAGAAGGAATATAGGATACATTAGCCTGTAGTGCGAACCTAACTCTCCCGATTGGATCCGTTAAATAGTTTTTTTTATCATATTTTCTTTGTATTTTATTCAAGTTAAACATTGATCAATTCAATTAACGAAATCATGTAAACACGTTTAAGACGTACTGTGAACGCTGTGCATTTTTATCTATATTCGAGTTACGTAAAAGCACTAAGGATGATCTAATCTAATCTACAATGTTGTTGGCGCAAAGGGCGTGGTGATTCGTCTAAATGAATTGGTAAATTATCGTCATTAACATGGCCGCTACTGAGACGATGCCGCCGGAAATGAGTGGTGCGCCTGACGGCGTAAACACTGCAATGATGACAGTCCCTGTTCCGGTGAGAGCGTTTGGGGTGGTGCCTGAAATTAAATCAGATACATATTATTTAGTTTTTATCGTGTGTCATTTTTATACTTCATAATTTATGAGAGAGAGAGAGGGGGGACAGGCAGGCAGGCAGAGAGAGAGAGAGAGAGGTAGGCAGGCTGACAGAGAGAGAGAGAGAGAGAGAGAGAGAGAGAGAGAGAGAGAGAGAAAGAGAGAGAGAGAGAGAGAGAGAGAGAGAGAGAGAGAGTTTAAGTTTCAGTACAAAGTGATAAGGATAAGCTTTGATACATACCGCTATCGGTAGCTGTAACTTCGAGTGCGTAGCCTCCGAGAGTGGCGGAGTCTATTGTTTTCCCTGTGTCCACGGTGATCACTCCAGCAGTGCTGATGGCAAACATTGTGCCAGTGTTACCGCCGGCTGAAATGGAACATTCCATGTATTGTTTTTATATGGACGCTAGAACAAACACATGGATTAAAACGCATTTAACTTTTTAATCTGAATATCATAACATTTGCAAAAATTCCCAGTTCCAGTGTTACATTTTAAAAGATATGATTTATGATTAAACTTTTACTATAAGTAGTTTTTTTTAGTCTGTGTGGCAGGTTTAGCCTAAATCTCCCGCTTTGATCCGTTACATAGCAATTTGATTTGAGCACGTTGATTGGTCAGTTGTTTCAGGGAAATTTGAAAGACGTCAAAGTTTGGTAAACGTTAGATACTAGTCTATCCAAGAACCTGGTATCTCTCGAATCAGCTCTATCAACCCTCAATGAAAAAGCAGGGAATTGTATGCCTGTCTCACAATTCACAACAATTGAACGCTTACTAAACTGTGACGTCATCCAAAATTTCAGTTGAACCAACCGACCAATCAGCTCGCTTAAATGTGGCATTCCAAACATTGCGATTTTACGGACACAATTGGGAGATAGCTGGGTCCGTTCTGTAGACTTATAACGTTGTGTGGAGCTCGTACTCTGCTGGTATTGTGGGACAGGCATAGCATTTACTGCTTTTTTCATTGGGATTGAAAACCAAACCCTGTATTCCCCATCACAACTAGTCAAGCACAGAATGGTTGATATATAATGCTAAAATATGTTTCAATGAATACCGTTTCTTACCATGAAAGTTAGGTCCATCCCACTGTTACTTGATGATAGGTGAAATTTAATTACTTACATTAATTTATATACTAATATTTAAAATACAGAACTTATAAATGGTAATTTCACTGCTGTCAGTCATTCTATATAACTTATGAGTGATAATTTCACTGCTGTCAATCATAATATAGAACTTATAAATGGTAATTTCACTGCTGTCGTCAGTATATGGGTAGTGTGGTGAGATATATATAAAAGGTAATTTCACTGCTGTCAATCATTATATAAATAGTGTGTGAGATATCAATACATGGTAATTTCACTGCTGTCAATCATTATATAGACAGTGTGGTGAGATATCAATACATGGTAATTTCACTGCTATCAATCATTATATAGGTAGTGTGTGAAATATCAATTAATGGTAATTTCACTGCTGACAATCATTATATAAATAGTGTGTGATATATCAATAAATGGTAATTTCACTGCTGCCAATCATTATACAGATAATGTGGTGAGATATCAATAAAATGTCACTGATGAACACTGACATTGGCATGTCTGCTCGTGACAATATCAATTGATGAAATAAAAATGATATTTCACTTAGGCCAACAATAATAATTTTCTGTTCGTTACAATCTACTAACTATGATACGTACTTATGGCATAGGCGCTGATTACATTATTTGCCGCCGTCCCGTCTGCGTCCGTTGCTGTTACAGTGCCGACAGTGGTTGCTGTAATATAATTACAAGATACATGTATAGTGTGTGCTAACATCCTATTTTACATCGATTGTGAAACATGTCCTGTACATTTTGGCGTCATGAAACTTTACGTTTTTGACGCAATGAAGCAACTGTATGTCCGTGTATGTATTGTATTTTTTAACTTAGTTATTTTGAAATAAGGTCTTGAAACTTAGACAAATCACCTTTAAAGTCTTCCTGGGGAGAACCAGTGCTAAACATATGTTTTTCTCAAGGACACCACACAAAGTCGTGGCGGAGGATCGAACCCTATATCCTCCGATATTGAACCCGATAGTCTGTCACATCGCTTGATTGTATTGAGATGTAGCGTTGCTGTTATATACTGAACGGAACAGCCTACCCGCCACATTTGACTGTCGTGTAAAAACTGATTTGACGACCAATTTCAATAATTATGAAATTATTCCAATTACGGTCAAATGTAATAATACAGACTTGGTTATTGTTATCCCAAATATTCTTTCTTATTCATCTTCATATTTTAAGAATATTGCTTTGGTGCTTTTTGAGCAAATACCTAAAATGTCAGGCAAAAACAAAACCCAAAATGTCAGATGGCGGGTTAACTCTTCCGTTCAAGATACTTTACAATGAACATAACGAAATGTTACATGTTACGAGCAAGATATACATGCTGTACATGTAACTTAAATAAATGATACTACATTAAACACCTTTATTGATTTATTTTTAATGGTGTTTAATGCCATTTTAGACACATTTTAGGTTCTATATGGCATATTCTATTTTATTGTTGAAGACTTCAGAATGAATCTGAGTTGAACAACCGTCCTTCCGTAAAAAACTGGCAAACTTTCCAACATAAAGTTTTTGGACCGAGCAGGACTCGAACCTATGACCTTAGCGGTGAGAGGTAAGTAATCTTGAAACGGCGCCTTAAACCATTTGGCCATGGAGGACCCTAACTTTTTTTTTATAAATGTTACTTACATGCTACTGCCCCGTCTGCTACCAAGAAGGTTATTGTGGCAAGCACCGGAGTTTTGTCGTTTATGTCGGTGATCGACACCGTCAACGTTCCCGTGGCAGTTGCTGTTCCGGTCAGGGCGGCGCTGTAAAGAAACATGCTGGCTTCTTCAACGAAATATAAGGTTATTCTTTTTAGTCTTTAAAATCGGTTAAAAACATTTCCCCTATATACTATGCCTACGTAGTCACTGACCCCGTATTGCCATTAGAATATCTATTTAACATGCCAAAATAATATATTAAAAAGAGATTTCATATATATATATATATATATATATATATATATATAAATATATATAATAATAATAAATTATCTCGTTTAAAATTACGTATTTTGAGACATATTTAATTTTGATTTCGATTTGATCCGTCATACTGGTTTGCATATTGTATAATTTATTTCATCTTAAAAAAAAGTCAGAATGGTCGTCAAGCAGTATTGAAGTGCTGTCTATTTTTCGTTTCAAGTTTATCTCTCTGATTAGAACAACGTTTTGTCACGTTTTGGTAGATTTAATATACCAAACTATTCGGATTACATTCATGTATAATAACTAGATGCTTTGTACCCATTTTAAATTAATTATATTTTTGAGACATTTACAACACTTTTTCCTGATCTACTATATAGAGCAGATGGTCCATGTCAAACAGAGACGGCGTTCGTCTTTGTTTCGTGAATTTTCATACAATATTAAGAAAATTATCTGCAAAAATATTACGTGAAGTGGGCACTTTCCTTCCGGTCTTTACACCACTCTATGCTATGCTCTTAGGTCAGGTGGATTCGTCCCGTATCGAGGTAGCCACATACAGACCGGTGTTTAGATAACGAACTTTAAAGGTGTTAACATAATGAAAAAATCTATATAAACTGTTTATTTATATCTATACTGTATAATTTTTGAAAATTGAAATAGCACATATTCACATAGTTATATTCATATAAACACATGAAACACATAAAAAATAATTAAATAAAGAGGGTGGAAGTGGGCGGATGGGGCATAATTTTTTTTTTTCATAATCGATACTGCCGCCTGTGTGAATCATGAGTGTCAAAATTGTAAAAAAGCACATTTACTTACGTAAATACAATTACTTGTGTCGTGGCAGTTTCATAATCGATTGTAGCAGTGCCCTTTACGGTCATATCTCCAGAAGTCACAGTGGCAAACTGAAAGTTCGTGGTAGGCGACGTCACAACGAATGAATTGACGGTGCCGCCTCCTGTTTCTGCGGCGACTACCGTTATCACCGCACCGGAAGTTGCGCCTTCAGCGATTGAATTTGGTGCAGTTCCGGTTCCGGCGGAAAAAGTAACAACGCATGCTGGTTTGGGGGGAAAGAAAAATATTTAAATGGTAGTATGTCAGGGTTTTATTGGTGTCTTTTTTTTCTTCAAACTTATAAATTGTTAAAAAGCATTGCTTTCCAATAAACCACGCATAAATATGCTTACTGAGTCCTTATTTTTATAAGGCTGTCTACTCAATAATGGCAAAACAATACATTGGAATTCGGAATCTCCAAGCTTAACCTAATAGTCGGGGCCGTTTAGCTCAGATGGCAACGCGTCTGATTATCAATCCAGGGGTCGGGAGTTCGAATCCCCGCTCGGCAACAGTCTCCGTAATGATTGATGAACGACATTGTGTCTCATTATCATTCGTCTCTCACCTCTGATTCAAGTGGGAAAGTTATCAGTTACTTACAGAGATTGGGTGTCCTTGAGTACTGGTTAATCCCAGGAAACAGTTTTTAGGTTATCTGATTGTCTGTTAGCCCACGATGGCATAAAAATGACACTAGATATTCAATCAATTCATTTAATTATTCTTATAGTGGCGCAATATGGTGCAGTATAGTGAGAGAACTGTGCCTTTTTTAGAAAAGTACCGAACTTGGCACAAACATAGTACAAGTCAACTAGTTATTTTAAGACCGAGCCATTCAAAATGGCGATAAAATCAAAGATGACCCAATAAGTGTCCAAGTTAGATAAAAATACTTGTTCGGCTAAAAATAGAATTTGCATTTTAGAATGTACCAAATGAATGACGTGACTCCAATTTAATTTCGATTTGATCCACCATTTTGGTTACAATTTATTTAATTCATGTATAAGCCCACTGTAATGTTCTTTATTGTGTGGGCGTTAATATAACACAAGAGTCAGCAGTGTGTATATGATGTTTACTACTAAAGGCTAAAACTAAGAACTAACTATACATGCTATCAAAGTGACACATGCAGAGAGTCTAATGACTGACAGATAGAGAGGCGGAGCTAATGATTATCAATAGAGCATTATATTGCACCCACCATTGATTTTTGTTCTTTATTCTATAGTAAATAAAAATAGTTTGATGGCTTATCATTCATAGAAAGACCCAAATGAAAGAAGTGAAAGTTACATTGTATTGTTTGTCTTGATGAGAATACTAGGGGTCATGTGTCATATAAGAGGTTTTTTCTGTTCAGTGTGTACGCTGTTGGCAGAGTGAAAGTAGACTTCCGAAATTATGTATTCATATATGTTTCCAAGCATCAATGATTTTTTTTCACAATTCAAACATGACAATGCTTTCAAAATATTTAGAATACATCAATAATGGCATTCAAATTAAACAATGAGCATTAAAAATAAGGAAAATGCATTAACATTATCTCCGAGTAGACGGAAAGGAAGATTAAGCCTAAAACTGTAGTACCGAACCTTTAAACTAATAAACGGAACTTGTTGTTTACCAATAACGTCTCACAATAGAATTGCGCCATTTTTATAACGATTTAGTTTTGAATATTTTTAAAATTGTTCGCACATGTTGTGATTTCTTGCTGCAGACGCTTGCATAGCATATACTGCAACAAGACATTACTGGTGTTTAACTATTACTTTTAATGTATTTTAACAGACGGGTGTATTATAGAGTATTTGTGGACGTATTTCTTTATGAAAACACCCAGGGGTGTCACTAAACAAACAAGCTTGTCAACATAGATGTAAATATTATGCATTTTTATAAGCGGATACATTCCGTCTACAGACAAAATACTTTAAATGGTTTGTGGATTTGATTTTTACCATGGACATCATGGATATTGTTTTATATAGAATATAGAGCAAAAATCAAATGTGGAGTTAGACCTAAAAATGTCACTGTACGTGGCGTCATGTCTCTTTGAAATAAACAACACCACTGTAGTTTAATTAATGCACCATAAATGTGAATCGCTAATTTGACCAGAGTTTATTTATGTTTATATTCCAGCGAAATCGTTGATGTCGCATTAAATTTTATCTTTATTTTATTTAAAAGAAAATGCCAATGTGTTCCCACACCTAATTGAGAAAATGCTAGACGTACTTGTATACATGACAGTATTGTATGTTGATATTGTTTTGATATTTGTCAATAATATTTTATGTTATAAAGAACATGTAATAAAAAAAATATAAAAAGGAAATCCGTGAATATTGCACTATGATAGGAAAAAATAGCATAATAGTAAATGTGTTTTTTGGAAAAAGCATGATTTCAATTGCATATAAATAAATTAATTAATAAATAAATAAATATAATTTGGAAAAAAAAATAATCCATTAAATATGGCATTTTGAAAAACAACAGAAAGCTGTTTGAATCATTTTTGTTAAATTGTTATTTGTTATATTGCATCATTCAAAACATTTTGTCTCGAGAAAACGAAAACAAAAATACCATTTTCTGTACATTTTATGACCGTTTTCCCGCAACACTTTATATTTCACATTGTTAGGATTTTAATTTAATTTAATGGTTAACTAAGAGATTCTTTAATGTTTTAATTTTCGATTTTTTGTTTAAAACTTTGTATCAGAAGGTCATATTTACAAATAAATTCATTTGACATACGCTTATCAGTATACGGATACAGCTGGTTGGTATACGTTTATCAGTATACGGATACAGCTGACTGAGTAGTCCTAATGAGTAAACAAAATTAACAATATTTCTGTATTCAAGACTTCGCCATAAGTAAAAATGCAACAAAAGATCCAGAACTGCCACCTTTTCTGGCGTAACAACTACATGCGATGCAAGATTCCCTTTTACGTGTCAAAATGAGTAATTCTTTTTACATGTTTTGAAATGAACCGCATACACTGGTTACGAGGTGTTTTTTTTAAAAAAATGACTTATACAAATACATTATTAATTAAAATAAGAAATATCAAAATATTATTTGAGAAAATATAAAGTTTGTGAGCTTTGCCTATGAAATGAATGTTTGCTTTGTATTTAGATAATGCAGAAGTACCTTTTGTCGATATTATTGTATGCACTTTTTGTAATATTAATGGTTTTTAACATTATGTTTGATTTTTTTAAAAGTTAACATTGTCGTAATTTGTGATCGCATTAATCATTATTATAACTAGAGCACAAAATGACCTACGCATGCACCGAATCGTTTTGCCGTAAAACACCGATCATTCATTTGTTCAATTCATTTACTCCGATATCGGAACCCATCCCCTATACTATTCCATTTGGTATTTCCCTCTTACAGGGTGACACCAAACATTTCGTTTTAAACTACATGCAGGCAATGTGACATTAAATGAAATGAGAGAAAAAGCAACAAACAAACAGAAATACCATAATTAAAATAAAAAGAATTAAAATAAATGTCAACTTAAATATATATATACTAAAGAAATAACAAATAAGCGTTTAAAATGTATGATAGAATTGTATTAAAAACGATATATCAAAAAAGATAAAAAGTAATAAATGCACTTACATATATTACCAAATGCCGCTACAAACGTTAAAGCCACCAAAAGCCCTCGAATTTCGGATTTTGCCATCGCTTAACATAGAAATACACCACAATCAAATACCAAACTTTTCCTACTGATAGACTTGGTTGGAGATCTGCAGTGGCCGTTTCCAACAAATACTACCAATTTTATACGCATGTTTGTTTGTTCGTTGTCAGGCAGCCACAAACTAGATCGTTTTAAACAATCTTATTTTTTTTTCATTTCTTTTGTTAAGTTTTGAAGTCAAAACAAAAATTAGCTGATTCATATGTATTGACAATATAGGCGTATCCAAACAGTACCGGTAATTTTCCATTGGCGACATGCGTTATTATTTCTACCACGGTTGCTACAACTTGACGTGTTAATAGCACATACCCAGCGTTAGACATCGTCATCCTTCGGTTTACGAAAATTGGCGATGTCTTCCGAACGACTATTGTCAGTCTCAAAAGGTGCATGAGCAGACACGAAATAATATTTCCTGTGCTTCACTGAGTCATGAAATGCGTGCTGAGACGCGCACCAGTCGTAATCCAAGTTGCTTATTTTATGCAATTCAGCCGTTTCAGTACAACCATTGATTGGATGGTTAATTGAATATTTAGCGTCATATTATGCCACTATGGGCTTACAAACGATCAGTTCATGAATCATCATACAGGTAAAAAACAACCTGAAAGCAAGCAGCCTTGACTGTAATGGTTTTAAAGAGATGGGGTACAAATCATATTTGTTTAAATTGTTATATACATATGCATTCTTTTACATTTGCGTCAGTCATTTACATACTTTTGTATTTGTTCGACATGATGTATCATCAGATTTATATCATTTTCTGCTGAAAATTCGGTTGTCATTCATTTCTTTAGTGTATTCAATAATAGCGCTGCACAAGCATTGCTTCTTGATGAATGGGTCTATCATTAATCTACGCAAGATTTCGTGGTGTAAAACTGGAGGGTTTCTAATCGTCGAATATCGAGTTTCGAGGAAACTTTCTCTTCTTTTTAAGGGTAAATATAAACATTCTTATCAAATTGCCATTTAAAACAAATTAATCAACATTGAAATTGAGAATACCCAATGCTTATTTTACCTCTTAATTTCAATTTCAGTGCTTTACTAAAACATAATTTCAGTACTTTACTCAAAAACCTCAATGCTTAAAACCCCGAAATAGTGCTTAGCTGGAGCACTGGATCCTCCGTCGCCGAGTGGTCTAGGGCATATTTCAAGATCACTTACCTCTTACCGCGCTAATGTCCTTGGTTCGAGTCCCGTATGCTAAAAATAGCTTTATGTGAGAAAGTTCGACAGTTACTTGTGGAAGGTGATTCTACTCAGATTCATCCTAAGGTCTTCCTAAAACAATAAAACTTGACATGCCATATATTAAGCCTAAAAATGAAGTGCCGAAACCTTTAAATTAATAAATGGAACAATAACGTCTCACTACAGAATTGCGCTGTTTTTATTACGATTTGGTTTGGAATATTTTAGAATGGTTCGCACAGGTCGAGTAATTTCTTGCTGCAGACGAGTGTCGAGCAAGGACTTGCAAAGCATAGACTGCAACAAGACATTACTGGTGTTAAACTATTACTTTTCATATATTTTAACAGACGGGTGAAATATAGAGTATTTGTGGATGTTTTTCTTAAAAAGAAAACACTCAGGTGTGTCACTAAACTGACTTTTCAAAAAAACAAACTGGTCAAAATAGATCTAACAATTATGTATTTTCGTGAGCGGATACATTCCCTCTACGAATAAAATACTTTTAAAAGTTTGTGGATTTGATTTTTACCATGGACATCATGGCTATTGTTTAATATAGAATTTAGAGCAAACATCAAATGTGCAGTTAAACCTAAATACGTCACTGGGCGTGGTGTCATGCCTATTTGGAAAAAAAACAACACTGTGGTTTATTTAACCATTCATGTGAAGCGAAAACATTTGCTAATTTGACCAAAACAGTGTGTGTATATTTTTATATATCAAAATCAAATTTATTTTCCGTTAGAGTCAAAATAAAAACTCTTCAGGTTTGGACATCCTTGTAAACTACATGTATATGGATTCCAGCGAAATCGTTGATGTCCCGCATTAAAAGACGAGGTTCAAGAAGCCCCAGTAATGGCTCTGTAAAATACTTAATTTTCATTAAAGTTTGGTGTATTAATTGTACTTTTTTCTTTTAAAGTATGTATGGAAAATACTAATTTCTCCTAAACTTTGAACTTTGTCCTATTTTTTGCATTTAGATAGTTTTTTTTCTATTATGAAGACATTCTTGCCATACAAAGATATTTATTCTGATAATTGTTAAGTACAATCTGAATAAAATGTGTAAATATTTCCTTGTGGCAAAAGTGCTTCCACATGAAATATTTACATAAATTGGTGGAAAGTTAAGCATTTTCGCTGTTATGTACACTTTAGTGATTATTTGATTAGGCGAAAAATGTAAAACTGAAAAAACAAAATTTACATTTTTTAAAAGAATAAAGTATAACTAAATAGAAAACATAAATTTTGCCAAAAAATAAGGTTTAATTTTATATAATTAAACATGGCTATTTTGGGAGGTTCGTGAATCTCGTCATTTTATCTATATTTTATCTAAAATAAAATGCCAATGTGTTCTTAGAGATGAAGTCAATAGCTTCGATTAGGTCAGTGCGTGAACGCCACCTAATGTCAGCACATTGACAAAATTCCGGGTGTACAGGTATGCATGACAGTATTGTATTTAAATGTGTTTTAATATTTGTCAATAGTATTTACAATACGTATGTTGAAACTGTTTTAATATTTGTCAATAGTATTTTATGTGATAAAGAACATGTATAAAAGAAATATAAAAAGGGAATCCGTAAATATTGCACTATGATAGGAAAAAATAGCATACATGTAATAGTGAATGTGTTTTTGAAAAAAAAAATGATTTCGATTGAATATAAATAAATCAATAAATAAATAAAACCAGATCTAATTTGAATAAAAAAAACATTAAATATGGCATTATGAAAACGATAGAAACTTGTTTGAATTATTTTTGTTTAATTGTAATTTGTTATATTGTAATATTCAAATCATTTTGTATAGAGAAAATGAAAACAAAAATGCCATTTTCTGCACATTTTTAACTTTATGTTTAAACTTTTTTTAAAAAGAAATTGTATATGGTTAAAATTTCTGATCTCTTTAATCATTATTACAATTAGCTCAAAGATCACAAAATGACCTACGCATGCACCGAATCATCTTGCCGTAAAACAGCGATCATTCATTTGTTCAATTCATTTATTCCGATATCGGAACTCACTTGCTGTATATATTCCATGCCGTATTCCCTCATTACATGCAGGCAATGTAACATTAAATATATGAAATAGGAAAAAAATACTATAATTAAAAAAACTAATTAAGTTCAAATAAATATCAACTTAAAAATATATATATATTAAAGAAATAACAAATACGGGAGTAAAATATATAACATAATTTATATTAAAAAAGATGTAATAAAAAAATAAAAATAAAAATAAATGTACTTACATATATTACTAAATGCCGCTACAAACGTTAAAGCCGCCAACAACCCTCGAATTTCGGAGTTTGACATGATTGTTTAACAAGTTTGCTCAGTTTCAGACCAAGAAAAATACACCACAATGAAATACCAAACTTTTCCGCCTTATAGCCTCGGTTGGAGATCTGCAGTGGCCGTTTCCAAGAAAAACTACCAATTTTATACACATGTTTGTTCGTTGTCAGGCAGCCGAAAACTGGATCGTTTCAAACAATCTTTTTTTGAGTTCTTTTGTAATGTTTTGAAGTCAAAACAAAAATTAGCTGAGTCATTTGTATTCATAATTTAAGCGTATCCGAATACCATGGGTAATTTTCCTTTGGCAACATGCGTTATTATTTTACCTGGTTGCTACCAACTGACGTGTCAATCGCACATACCCAGTGTTAGTCATCGTCATCCTTCGGTTTACACAAATTGGCGATGTCTTCCGAATTACTATATTGTCTCGAAGGGTGCCATTCGGACCACCTCGCCAATTATTCTTATTATCTAATACCGAAGAAAAGCGGAATTGGCCGAGTATGTACGATTGAAAGGGTGCATGAGCAGACACGAAATAATATTTCTTGTGCTTCACTGTGTCATGAAAAAGTTTAGTTTATAAACTATTATTTATTATAAACAATAACATGAATAATAACAATACAATTATATTTATTTATAGCGCAAATGGACTATGCTATAAGTTTTAACAACTTTAATACGGAGTGTTACGCGCACCAGTCGTAATTTCAAGTCGCCTTTTTATGCAATTCAGCCGTTTCAGTGAAACCATTGATTGGATGGTTGATTGAATATTTAACGTCATATTATGCCACCAAGGGCTAACAAACGATCAGTTTACCACTCTTCCTTGGGATCCTAGAATGTTTACAAGTACTCGAGCCGTGACACTCATCTCCGCAAGTAACTAATTACGTTCCTACTTGAATTAGCGGTGAGAGACGAATGACAGTTTTACACAATGTCGTATAAAAATTATCAAGGAAACTATGGCATGGCGGGGATTCGAACTCACGACCTCTGGATTGATTGTCAGACGTGCTACCGACTGAGCCAACTCGGGTCCGGTGATAAACAGAGAACACTCTATGCAAATTAGTTCGTTTGTTTGATATATATTAGTTCTTTGCCAGCTTAGTAAAATTATCAATTGACAAAATGACTGTTTAACATACATGTTAGTAATTAAAAGAAAATGTTTCTTTTTATACTTTTTTTAAGCTTTTATTGCTGGACGTATTAAAGTTTTGGCCAATATTCAATTACTCTTAATTTGATAACTTTCTAGTAAATAAAGGGTATACGTCAATACATAAGCATTATTTTGTGCACACTGCATACAGGAAAAGTCTGGATTAACAGCGTGTTTGTGTTACTTGCCAATAAACTCACTTTAACATGTCTTCTTTCTTGTCAATATTTCTTGTCAAATACGTGTTTAACAAAGCTAAATTGTCGTATCTGGACGAATATTAGAATCATTCCAAAAAAGAGTAAGATACCTGTTAATGCATGAATGCATGTTTATACCACGCTAATAGTGCATGAATAATGTTGCGTAGTCACTTCGTTGGTGTGTCTGATGTTGTATTGACAACCGGGCAAGATATCGAATCAGTTACGTATCCTAAAAATAACAATACCGGCCAATTAATTTCTAGATTATCATCCAATTTTTTTTTAAAACGGGGAGGGCGGGAGGCTTTTATTTATTTTTTTTTTCTATTTTTTTTTTAATTAAATAAAAAGGGTCGGGCGGCATGAAAATTAGGGGGCGGGCGGGGGTGATAATCTAGCAATTTATTTATTATGGCCTTATATGTGATAGCAACTATATTTTAAACATTTATTACCAAATACATATAGCAAATGTGTATTGTTGCACTCTTTTGTAAATTAGTATCTTGTTCATCTTGTAACACTTTTAATAAATTGATTTGCAGCATTCCATCTAGTCTGATTATGTGAATAGTTAATTGTCTTTAACATTGTGTGATAGTCTCTTGTAATTCATATATTTGAATGGCTATGCACATATATTGTATGACATTGATATTATAATAATTGCGTTGAAATAAAGATTAAACTACATGAAGTACAAACACGGTACTCATCACGCATCATTCTTCTTCTTCTTCTTCTTCTTCTTCTTCTTCCTCTTCTTCTTCTTCTTCTTCTTCTTCTTCTTCTTTTTCCGTAACTTCCAGCAATAAAATTTCGAATTATGATTATCATAGAAAGCCTCGTTTCCGAGGGAGGTTTACGGGCATTTGCATCAATGATTTACATAGAAGTTCAGTGAGAAATTTTACATGCACTGGGTATGACTCGTCCTGTACACGGGTCAACGGCTTTAAATCCTCTGCTATCACACTACCTTGACGGAATAAGCTACTGTGGGAGTGCGTTTGAGAAAAAAAGGACTAAACCCCACCGGGAATCGATCCGAGGACCTGTGGGTCTTGGACCAAGCACGCTAATCACTAGACCACCCAAAGTTACTCGGGGTGGTGGGGTAGGGCACTCAAGAAGGTAATATTACTCATCGATTATCGACACTGTGTTAACGTATATACATTTTCAGTTAATTCAATATTAAAAAAAAAACGTTCACCAAAACGAAGTTTAACTTGACAATAGACGCCAATCCATTAAATATCTAATACGACCCAGTTTCCGTTGAAATTGAATTCGTGAGTTTGTATTTGGAAACTCATGGTAATGGTACATTATATATTAATGGAAGTACTGGTGATTTCAATTGGACCATAAGCGTCTCCATATTTATGGAAACTGTTCGTTGAAAAAAACAACACACAACAGAATGATTGATCATTGAGATAGCTTCCAATTACGGGTTGTTTTAGAAACGTCAGCGGCAACAAGTAAGGTGCTAATATTTTATAGATGTGTAACGAAAATACTCCGTTGTATTCTTTTTAGGCGTGAGTCTGTAACAATAGTTGGCGCTTTTTTTACTAAATGTATAAACAATTTGTCTCTTTTATTGCATTTATGAATAATTAAACTGATATAAATGACTTATGTTCGCTCACAGGAATAATTGACGACAAAACGACCGGAACATTAATGGGAAATAAAGCCTATCCAATGCGCCTACCCTTTAAATCGCGACGGTACTGGCGGTTCTTTGTCCGATTTATACTCATTCAATATTTTATACACTGAGAAAACGAACTCGCTCATGCTTGTATGAATAAATGTATTCATTTTTCATGTAGAGACTTTTAACAAAGGAAATTGCACCCGTCTGTCACTTTAAAAAAAAATCGACACATGTTGATTGCTCCAAATACAAAAGTAAGGTTTAGTATGAAATAAAAAAAAGTTATTACGTATATTTACCGATAGCGTAAAACCATATCCAAATCATCATGGTACATGATCAAAATGATGATTGCGAATTTTTGATATAATTATTCAGTATTTACTTGTAGTTTTTCGTGCATGTAGGCATTATAGCATGTATTTTTTCCTGTTTCTGCGTGTAGCCTACATACGTTTTGTTTGTATAGCAGTTCTTTAACAAACTGTATCTCGTTTACAAATGGCAATTAATTAAAACGGAAAATGAAGGGGCGATGTAGTGGGATAGTGTATAAAGAATTTGAGGCTTAAACCGGCTTTGAAGTCGTGGGTTTTACCTCACCCTCCGCTCTTGTTAACAAAAACTGGCAATTGCTGGCCGCTCTACTAAGGAGAGAGTCTCGATGGTGATTCACAAAAAGAAATCCAAAATTCATGTTTTACGCATACAAGACCCACCCCTTCCCTTTTTTCAGAAAATATCAAGAAATTATCAATTGGCAATACCAAATTATTTTATTTTTTTTAAGTTGTGAGAGAGTGTTGTTTGAGTGTTGTTTGAGTGTTTTCAGTATTATGTTATTGTGAAATGTGCGGTGGGATGGTCCTCCCCGAGGACGGGGAGAATAAATCGGTTGCCAAATGGTAACTGAAAAAAAATAAAATAAATTACTGAACACGTATTAATATTTGCACAATTAAACACCATTAGATTTTAACACTGAAGTTGTAATAAATCTACTTCAGTTCTTACTCACAGAGGACCTAGCTTATGAATTATTGATAAGTTACAATAAAACGGTTTCTCAATCCCTTTATAAAACAATGTGCAGGTATTAAACATAAAAAAGCAGAACATAACAGCTCTGGGTATAATATGAAACAGCGTTTTTCTAAAATCAATAAATTTATGAACATAAAAAAAAATCATTGCGATTTCACTGAAGAATATAAATTTAGTTTTAATTTTCGATATGGCAAATTCAATTTGAAATATAACTATTTCAATTATAGATATACGATTTTAATTGTTAAATATTAGAAAGTGAATAACCAAATTAGTTTTGGTTTTTAATGTTCGACATCGGAAATTATAGAGTCAATGTCGGTTTACACTTTCAATCGATAAATATTGATAATCGAGATGTAAATATGCGATATCACGATTTAATTGATATGCATATCCCTTGTGATTATTTCAGTTGAAACAAAATATAGTTGACATGGAAGAGCAGTCTGTATTTCCGATATCAGAACTTGAAATGCCGAGTATCTCGAAACCAATTTGTTGGTTTAAATATATTCATTAAAATGTACATACATACACACATACACACACACACACACACACACACACAGTACATACAGACATACATACATACATACATACATACATACATACATACATACATACATACATACATACATACATACATACATACATACATACATACATACATACATACATACATACATACATACATACATACATACATACATACATACATACATACATACATACATACATACATACATACATACATACATACATACATACATACATACATACATACATACATACATATAAATCCGTTGTTAGGTCGTTTATTAAAATTCTGTTATAAAAAATACTCTCTTTTTTTCAATAATATAATTTGCGTTATCCAAAATTAAATACCGATATCGTTAATTAACCCTATGCTAATATTAAGGATTAAACGCTGGCGTTGAAAATCAAAATAGTGATTACTCAAATTTTAAAAAAATGCATGGATTTTATGTCGAAACGGCTCAGCATACTTAAACACGCACGACTTGTATACACCCCTTAAATAAAACACGTGGATTATATTATCTTATTTTTCAGTGAAAATGTAGTCTTATCTTCACATACATGTCTATCCTTAGCTTGCCAATCTATTTTAAACAAAAAGTGCCTAACTATTGGCAATGTTGATGAAATATGAATTTTCGTGAAGCAAATGAGTTCTTTGAATGAATATTAGAATTTGAGAGAAATTCCTTGGAAGAACGTATGGCGACAGAACTTACAGTAAGGTGGTGTCCAATGTCTAACGAAAGCTACGAATTCTTGAAAATGAGATGATGGGGTTGGGGCGGGATTCCCAGCAATCCGTAGGGGCGTGGAGTTACTTAAAACTTACTTGTATTATTTTCATGATTTTACAGTTTTCACTGAAATAGCAGGTGAAAAAAGGTAATCACAAATTCCGATTAGACGTTGTCCTTCTTTCTCAGCCAATGAAATCGCTCAGGATATTTTTTTTTCAAAATAGGACGTTCCATTTTACATAGAAACATCTGTTTATAATTCCATGGAAAATAGAACGTACTATTTTAGACCGACTGGAAATTTCTAAAGCTGTTAAGACGTATGCTAAAAATTGTGTTACCACGGTGACGGATCCACGTGACCTTATGCTAAAAATCGATGGAAAAGTGCCCGTTTCTAGTAACATTTTTGAAGATAACACATAAGCGGCACTGTAATTAAACAGAGATTTAAAAACAGTAAAGTTATAAAGCAGCGACCCATAAACTGAACTATAATGAGGCAGAGATATATAAACAGTAAAGTATTTAAGCAGATATATATATAAGCGGTTCTGTAATTAAGCAGAGACACATAAACAGTAATGTTATTAAGCAGACACATAGACAGCGCTGTAATTAAGCAGAGACATATTAACAGTATAGTAATTAAGCAAATGCATAGAAACAGCGATGTAATTAAGTAGAAACGTATACAAAGTAGAGACACATAAACAACACTATATTTAAACAGATATATATAAACAGCGCTGTTATTAAGCAGAATCACATAAACAGCGCCGTAATTAAACAGAGATATATAAACAGCACTGTAGCTGATATATAAACAGCACTGCGGTTATTTAGCAGAAACACATAAACAGCGCTGTAATTAAGCAGACATATAAACAGCACTGTAATTAAGCAGAGACACATAAACAGCATAGTAATTAAGCAGAGACATAGAAACAGCACAGAAATTAAGCAGAGACACATAAACAGCATAGTAATTAAGCAGAGATATATTAACAGCACTGCAATTAAGAAGAAACACATACACGACGCTGTCATTTTACATAGATATATAAACAGCGCTGTTATTAAGCAGAATCACATCAACAGCGCCGTAATTAAACAGAGATATATAAACATCACTGTAATTAAACAGAGATATATAAACAGCGCTGTAATTAAGCAGAAACACATAAACGGCGCTTTAATTAAGCAGAGACATATAAACAGCACTGTAATTAAGCAGAGACACATAAACAACATAGTTATTAA
Source organism: Panopea generosa (assembly GCA_029582155.1). Classification (NCBI taxonomy): domain Eukaryota; kingdom Metazoa; phylum Mollusca; class Bivalvia; order Adapedonta; family Hiatellidae; genus Panopea; species Panopea generosa. Next base: position 50,535,340 of record CM055911.1, read on the forward strand.
GCAGAGTCACATAAACAACACTGTTTTTAAGCAGAGACATATAAACAGCATAGTAATTAAGCATAAGATGTATCAAAAGCAGAGACATATAAACAGTATAGTAATTAAGCATGAGATGTATCATAAGCAAAGACATTTAAACAGCATAGTAATTAAACATGAGATGTATCAAAAGCAGAGACATGTAAACAGCATAGTAATTAAGCATAAGATGTATCATAGGCAGAGACATATAAACAGCATAGTAATTAAGCATAAGATGTATCAAAAGCAGAGACATATAAACAGCATAGTAATTAAGCATAAGATGTATCAAAAGCAGAGACATATAAACAGCATAATAATTAAGCATGAGATGTATCAAAAGCAGAGACATATAAATAGCATAGTAATTAAGCATAAGATGTATCAAAAGCAGAGACATATAAATAGCATAGTAATTAAGCATAAGATGTATCAAAAGCAGAGACATATAAACAACGCTGAAATTAAGCATAAGATGTATCAAAAGCAGAGACATATAAACAGCGCTGAAATTAAGCATAAGATGTATCAAAAACAGAGACATATAAGCAGCATAATAATTAAGCATAAGATGTATCAAAAGCAGGGACATATTAACAGCATAGTAATTAAGCATAAGATGTATCAAAAGCAGAGACATATAAACATCATAATAATTAAGCAAAAGATGTATCAAAAGCAGTGACATATGAACAGCATAATAATTAAGCATCAGATGTATCAAAAGCAGAGACATATCAACAGCATAATTATTAAGCATAAGATTATCAAAAACAGAGACATATAAGCAGCATAATAATTAAGCATAAGATGTATCAAAAGCAGAGACATATAAACATCATAATAATTAAGCATAAGATTATCAAAAACAGAGACATATAAGCAGCATAATAATTAAGCATAAGATGTATCAAAAGCAGGGACATATTAACAGCATAGTAATTAAGCATAAGATGTATCAAAAGCAGAGACATATAAACAGCATAGTAATTAAGCATAAGATGTATCAAAAGCAGAGACATATAAACATCATAATAATTAAGCAAAAGATGTATCAAAAGCAGAGACATATGAACAGCATAATAATTAAGCATCAGATGTATCAAAAGCAGATACATATAAACAGCATAGTTATTAAGCATAAGATGTATCAAAAGCAGATGCATATAAGCAGCATAATAAATAAGCATAAGATGTATCAAAAGCAGAGACATATAAGCAGCATGATAATTAAGCATAAGATGTATCAAAAGCAGAGACATATAAACAGCATAGTAATTAAGCATAAGATGTATCAAAAGCAGAGACATATAAACAGCATAGTAATTAAGCATAAGATGTATCAAAAGCAGAGACATATAAACTGCATAGTTATTAAGCATAAGATGTATCAAAAGCAGAGACATATAAACAGCATAGTAATTAAGCATAAGATGTATCAAAAGCAGAGACATATAAACAGCATAATAATTAAGCATAAGATGTATCAAAAGCAGAGACATATAAACAGTATAATAATTAAGCATAAGATGTATCAAAAGCAGAGACATATAAACAGCATAGTAATTAAGCATAAGATGTATCAAAAGCAGAGACATATAAACAGCATAATAATTAAGCAGAAGATGTATCAAAAGCAGAGACATATAAACAGTATAGTAATTAAGCATAAGATGAATCAAAAGCAGAGACATATAAGCAGCATGGTAAATAAGCATGAGATGTATCAAAAGCAGAGACATATAAACAGCATAGTAATTAAGCATAATTAAGCATAAGATGTATCAAAAGCAGAGACATATAAACAGCATAATAATTAAGCATAAGATGTATCAAAAGCAGAGACATATAAGCAGCATAATAATTAAGCATAAGACGTATCAAAAGCAGAGACATATAAACAGCATAATAATTAAGCATAAGATGTATCAAAAGCAGAGACATATCAACAGCATAATAATTAAGCATAAGATGTATCAAAAGCAGAGACATATAAACAGCATAATAATTAAGCATCAGATGTATCTAAAGCAGAGACATATAAACAGCATAATAATTAAGCATAAGATGTATCAAAAGCAGAGACATATAAACAGCATAATAATTAAGCATAAGCTGTATCAAAAGCAGAGACATATAAACAGTATAGTAATTAAGCATAAGATGTATCAAAAGCAGAGACATATAAGCAGCATGGTAAATAAGCATGAGATGTATCAAAAGCAGAGACATATAAACAGCATAGTAATTAAGCATAATTAAGCATAAGATGTATCAAAAGCAGAGACATATAAACAGCGCTGTAATTAAGCAGATTTAATGAGAGCGCTGGAATTAATTAGCTTATTTATTTTACTTCGATTGTGAAACAAGTCAGTCTCATTTAGACAAATCACGCTCGAAGTCCTCCTGGGTAGAATCAGGAATAAGCATATGCGAGAAAAGTGTCATGCTAAAGGACAACGCACATAGCCGCGAACCCACGACCCTCCGATTATGGATTCGGTGCTCTACCACTGTACCACTAATTAATGACTTTTATATGTAATTTCTTGAATTAATTAAGCAGTCATGTGTAAATTTAGTATCTGACAGAAGTTCGCGATATGGAGACTATTATTCTCACAAACATAAAGCAGGTTACAATGTTATTTTATTAATGTTTCTCAAACTCCAAACATCGTTTCGGATAAATGTTTAAGTAAAAATCAATGATTTTAGTTCCCTATCATTTTGGTTTTTTAAATTATCTTTAATCCCCTATGTTAACATTACGTCACTTTGCAACTCTTCAAAAAGAAGTTATTCCGGCAATTAAATGTTTTTGACCGCAGGCAGAATGACAGGAACAATTATATTTCTTTCATTCTCTGTGATTTTAGTATCCGGATTTCCTGATAGAAAAGACTTTCAAAGTGTTTACAGGTCTCTACAGAAATTAGATTCAAATGGTAATGGTTTACAAAATCAGATGAAAACTAACGACTTTCGTAGAGGGGGAAGTAAAATGGGGAAATCCCCTCTCCATTTCTTCTTTGTTATAAATTGTAATCTTTGTTTTTTTAATTTAGCAACATAAGTTTACAAATACGTATATAGAATATTTAGCAGTAAACTAGTATATTTGAGTGAGCATGAAAAATACATTTAGTTGAAGGGTTTCAAAGTAGTGCATATCAAAGCACATTGTAGAACGATTTGATACTTTTTTATTTGATCGTCCTCTACTAGTCTAACCCCTATTCGGTGATTAAATGAGACTAGGTTTCAAAGATGAATTTCTATGTACAAACATTCCTGTCTGTCTCTATGGATTCATACTGCTCATGCTCCATGTTCAGCATCGCGGCAGGTGGGGTGGCGGCAACTTGCATAGATCAAGCTAGCAAAAAATAACATGTAGCTCTATGCAAATTCGGTATAAAATGTAAAACAATACACAAAGGGTAATGGATAGCTGTCGAAAAAAAAGGATTGACAGTCTACCCAATTCAAGTCTATAACTTGGACTAGAACTCGTTGATAGTCTCCAAGGACAGTCTCACATGGAAGGGAATTCCATAATGCGATGATCCTTGGAAAGAAGGAGAGTTCAGCAAATCAGTGAAGGCGGGGATCTCCTATACCGGTCAAGGTCGAATGAGGTTGACCTTGACTTGAGGATCGTTGGAATTGGATTAAGGACAGATGAATATAGGGTTAAGTATACTGTAATTTTGAAATATGCAACCATATATATGAGGTAATTAATGGTTACAAATAAATCTTTTAACGGCGACACCAAAGGTGGAGTCATTACAAACAAATTTGTGTTCATTAAAATTTTATATACAGTCACAAATGTCAAAATTACAGAATACTAAACCCTATTCTAACACACATATATTGTTGTTTTTTTTATTAAAATTCATTTGCTGAACTAAGTTACTCAAGCAACTAGGGTTTCAGACTGAACTTAAGTACTGTTTAGCTGAATGATGCATATCAGAAAATGATGTGCTATAAAAGTAGTTTCTGTAAAAAGTAAGTCGCCAAACTGTTCTAAATATCTAATACATCTTTATATATTAAACATTTTACAAAATAATCGACAAATAGATTTTCTAAACTACTGTTTACAATATTCGGTGAAGCTGTGAACATGGAAAGCGAAAACATGATTTACCGACAGTACCATATATACAGTTTTTAAATATCTGCAAATCTAAGAGCACCAATCAATGAAATAACAGGAAATTCATGAAGGGTATTAGAATGGAAGTTAAGATAATTGAAAACGAGATATAGTGAGATTTTTCGTGAATATAGTGATCTCGGCCACTGATCCATGTACACAGTTGCTTAGCTTCGAGTACAGTTGAGTGCACGTCAACCATTTTACTATTTGCTAGCTCAACAGCAAGGCTGTTGTAAGTGGCCTATGTACTTTAACTATGCCCCTTACCTCTTTAATCTTTGAGGGGGCTGACCCCCAATGGCACAGCCTTGTCTTGTTGCCTGCATTTCCTGGCCATATGATATCCAACCCCATCTTAATGAAAGATGGATTTCTGCAGACGCAGGATTGAAAGTCACAGAAACAGACACTTATGACACCATTATAGTGATTTTGGTCACCCATCCATGTACTTACCTTGTACAGTGTCATTTAACTTCCAGTACTTAGTAGGTCACTATAAAAGCTAGCTCTACAACAATGATGTTGCAAGTGACCTATGTACTTTCAGTATATAAACATGAAATCAAATACTTCGTAATTTTCAAAATAAAAACTTTATATCTGTAGATAGTAGTTATTTAATTAGTGGAATAAGGAATTTGTATAAATACAAAAATCAAGTCCAAGGCTTTTTTTTATCTTATTAGATAGAGTCTGAACTGGCTGCCCAATTTAAAAATCATGTGTTTTTTTTTCAACTGGTGCCAAAAAATGCCCAAAATGAAAAAAGAAATTATTGTTTTTAATTATTCTTACATTAGGGGATAAAAAAACAACTGGATTTGAAGAATTATTGTTATATCTGATAATTATTGGTTAGAACAGGATCTTGACAGCGTTGCACTTTATTTTCCATTTTGCTGAAGCCTTAAATATATTCCAATTTCCCCTCGATCGCGCTGTTTTTTCCCAATTTTGAAGGCTTGGGCCTCTTCCCAATTTCCAGAAAAAAGGCTCTGAAGTCTCAGTATCAGTGTATCAGACAGAGTAAGAGGTTCAAGCCTGCATTACTCTTCAAGACTTGGGTAGAAGGAATGTTACATATGTGTCTTTGAAAGTTCTTGAGAATTGGCCAGTAAAATATATTCCTCTTAAAAGCTATAGTTGCATGACTACGGGTGCAACATGGCATGGGTCTATGTTATTTATACTTGGGAAGTTATAATAATACTCATTTGTGATTTGAACATTTTGAAAGCATTTCTAGTTTGATGTGAATTAAGAAAAAACAAATTATGCTTTGCCCATGGTGTTAGACATTCGTTATTTAAGACATATGTCATTTTACCCTTTCCTTCATACGACATTGTGTCTCATTATCATTAGTCTCTCACCACTGATTCAAGTGGGAAAGTTATCAGTTACTTGCGGAGATGGGGTGTGCTCGAGTACTGGTTAATCTCAGGAAACAGTGTTTAGGTTAACTGATCGTCTGTTAGCCTGCGATGGCATAAAAATGACGCTAAATATTCAATCAATCAATCAATCATATGGACACCTCTAATATTGAAAGCATTAATTCACCACATATCAGCAATGGATGAATTATGTTTATAATAACTGACAGAGTGGAAAACAGTGCAGGAAGTGTTCTCTTCCTGCATTGTTTTCAAAGGCCTTCTGTGATTGGTGCGGGAAAAAGTGTATCTATGGAGTAAAGGGTTAAGAAAAGAACCATTTACAGTTAATCTTTATTAAAGAAAGTTGAAGCATGTTGATGGATTGCGAAGTTGGTACTATTGAGAAAATATATCAAATTGATGGATAAACCAAAGATATATATATATATATATATAGATCACACCGGTATGGAAATTTTATATTAGTTATTTAGTTCAAATTACGTTGATGATGCACATATCTGTACTTTGTGGACAACCATTTTTCCAAACGTTATGACAAACGCAAACAATTCTGGTCCGACATCAAAACAAAATCGGTCCAGGTTTGAACTTTCCTTAATTAATGTCATTATTATTATAATAAAAGTCGTTGTTAAAAAAACTCAAACAAACAATAACACTGCACATTTTCATCAAATATTTTAATGATACAAACAATTATCGGTCCAAAAGTCCCAGCTTCGACCACTTGAGAAAAAAATGACACAAGCAAACAAGTTTAAAACACATTACGGCTAGTGGTATATGCTTGGACAAAATTGACGTCCTTTCCCACAGCGGGTGACAAAACAATCAAATGATATTGCCACAAAGCATATTTCACAGCTCAGTAAAGCATGTAAATGACAATTTGATGATTTTATAATTATGACCGATAGAAAATATCTGGACTGATATTTGACTAATTATGAAAAGAAAACCGGTTTTAGAAGTAGAAATTGGCAAAGAAAAATGACAATTTAGAAGCCCTGGTCTTTAATAATACATATAGTTGTTGTATGGTGTTTAGCGTCGTTTTCAACAATTTTTCAGTCATATCGCGACGGTGTTTACTTGAGACAGTATTCTAAGCGCTGTCACACTGGAGTATCATGCCGCAGACACATGGTATGATACCCCACCTAGTCACATTATACTGACACCGGGCTGACCAGACCTAGAACTCTCCTCTAAATGCTGAGCGTCAAGCGAGGAAGCTTCTAGTACCATTTTTAAAGTCTTTGGTATGACCCGGCCGGGGATTGAACCCACGACCTTCCACATGCGAGGCGGACGCTCTACCACTAGACCAGGCTGCGGTCAATAATACAAATAGACAAATGCTATGAGAATAGCTGTACCGATTGACCAAGAACAAGTTAATGCCTACTGTAATGTTGTAACATGATTATATAGTTTAGTTTAAACTTATATATTTTACTTCGATTGTGAAACAAGTTCTAGCAACTTAGGCAAATCACGCTCGAAGTCTTCCTGATTAGAAGCAGTTCTAAGCATATGCCGAAAAGTACAGTACACATAGCCGTGGCAGAGGAACAAACCCATGACCCTCCGATCATGGGTTCGGTGCTCTACCACTGGACCACACGCTCAACATGTACGATACACATACAATACAGAATAGAAAGCCCCAAAACATATACTGATGCTTGGAAATTGGGGTATGAATGAAATTGATGCTTGGAAATTGTGATATGAATAAAACTGATGCTTGGAAATTGCGGTATGAATACATTATTTTTGATGTCTACTTTGCATTTCACTTTATCAACAGTGTACACATTGAACAGAAAAAAATCTCTTGGATGAAAAATCATCCCTACTTTTCTTATGATATACTAGCACTACAGATCTGATGTCAACAAGCAATACAATGTTATTTTACTGTAAAATATTTATTTCACCATTATGCTCGAGTACTGGTTAACCTTTCGGGATCCCAGGAAACAGTGGCTATGTTAACTGTCCTCAATGGCATAAAAATGATGATAAATATTCAATCAATCAATCATTCACCATAGAAATAAGAAGGATAATCAGTGGTGGACTTACACCTGAATTAAGACTTGGATGAGGGACTTATAAATGCATACTAATTTCTTGTTAACTTATTTCCAGGATTGTCCGAAGAGAAGAAATCACTGCTGGGCAATGTAGGCTCCATTATCTCTGGACATCCCAAGCTGGTTCAACAGATGGTGTCACAGTTTGAGCATACTGTGGACAAGGATGTGGCTGTACAGTCTGGTCACTGTTCTTGCCTCGGTTATAATTGTGGTTGCTGTTTACACGTTGAGGTGAAAGCCATTGACTTGAACGACACAGGTAAGTGTCACATTTTTTTACTTGGAACAGGAAATTTAGACTCTTCAATTTCATTCTGCTCAAGCTTGATTTTCAATATGAAAAAGTTTTTAAAATATAAAAAGAAAAATTTCATTTTCTGGTGATAGTAATAGCAATGCTGGTAATAGGAGATAATTTATTTTGGAACATGGTTAGCTGGAAATGTGTGGAAATAACTAAGTAAGATAACTCTTGCATGAATATAATGTAAATTATGGCCCTTGTTTGACTTAGAAAATCTGGTTTAAGTTTTGCGTGCATGTACCATCAAGTCCATATCTAACAAACTACTCAGTTCATTTGATTAAAACTTTTTATATGGCTTTGTAGTCATGAAACCAAGTCAATCAAGTGGGATAACTCTTGCCAGATTTTCTTACAAATTATGGCCCTTGTTTGACTTAGAAATGCATAAGCCACTGCATGTATTGAATTGAAATTTCATACAAGGTACTGCAGTTATAAAAAATTACTCAGTTTAGTAAGTTAGATAACTCCTTGATTTGTCATCAGTCTCAATCAAATTTGTACTTTTGTGACACATATTCGAATAGTCGAGCGTGCTGTCCCTCCGGCAGCTCTTGTTTTATCACATCATTTTATATTATTCTATATAATAAAGTGGGGGTAAGATAAACTGTTTCTTAATCAAAAGGAAAGGTTTATATTGCAGCAACATAAAATTGACGCTACCATTGTTTGGGGTTGTGTAAATCCCACATTTAAACACTTTTTTTGATAAAGTGTAAATTTATAGATTACAGCAATTTCAACCTTGTACAATTTATTTCTATCCATTCTGATATTGCTTGTATGAATTCCTAGCCATTTTGACCATGTATTTCTGTTGCAGTTTGTGCCAACATTTCATATTTACCAGCTCCAGAATATGGAATTTCAGTAACCCTCTCATTGGATGGAAAGATCTACGTGAATAAGACCATTTCAGGTATACATTTAACTTCTAACTATGACAAGCCTGGTAATCTCCCAAACCATCACATATATGTGATGTAATAAAATGTTTGGTAGCATTTCTGGTGATGGTCGAGTCACAGGAAATAATGACAACAAAGGAAGGTCATCTTCAATAATTCAGCATTTTTTCTTGTGTTTAAGAAAAAAATTGAAAAATTGGGAAATGTATGACACTTTATTTGTCTGCTGTTGCTTATGGAAATGAAACGGGCTAAACATTGTAACTTAAATTGGCTTTAAATTGCTCATTGTATATGCCTGACAAAGTCTTGTATTAAATAACATCACATACACTTCATTTTCAAGAGTAAATGGATTTTGTACACGGTGTTCTGGTTTGGACATGTTTGTGATGGTTCTGTGAGGCATGTTATGGTTAGGCTGCATTGAAACACATTAGGCCATAATAAATTAATTGCTAGATTATTATCCCTGCCCGCCCGCCCCTGGATTTTCATGCCGCCCAACCCTTTTTATTTTCGTAAAAATAAAAAACAAGCATCAAAAATTTAAAAATGAAAATAAAAAATAAAGTCCTCCCACCGTCCCGCCCTCCCCGTTTTTAAGAAAAAATTGGATGATAATCTAGCAATTAATTTATGATGGCCTTGTGTTGAATTCACATTTTCACGCATGTGTCCACTGTTCATCTAACTGTCAGTTATTTTTTTTATTTCTAAACTTATTTAGTTCAAATCAATTATGATTCTTACAACTTAGACAAATCATGCTTGAAGTCTTCGAGGATAGCAGCAGTAATAGATATATGCAGATAAAGTGTCGTGCCGAGGACACATAGCCATGATGGAGGATCAAACTGACGATTCCTCAATTCTGGGTCTGATGCTCTACACCTGGAACATCATGGGCTTCATGAGTTCACTCTTACATGTGCTATGTGTGCGTAATGGTGCATGAGCAACTATAGATTGATTCAAGGCAGTATGGTAATGTTTTGGATGGGAAACAAGCCATAGAATTATGAAGAAATAAATTCAAATTGCTATACTTTTGCATGAAACAAGATTTTCTATGTTATTGATATGTTAGTTAGGGCTGTAGTGTCAATATTTTTGATTACTATTTAGTAAGTTAGTAAACTAATATTATAAAAACAAACTTCCAACTTCGTCATATACATGTAGTTATCACATGATCTACATACATTTTGAAATGCTTTACAAAAAAGTCAAAACATGTGAACTTAATTTCGTGTTTTTGTTTTTTTTTCAGCAAGAAATCCACCACTAGTGTGCGCAGGGATACCATACCTTAAGAAATATGCCAGTATTTGTTTAAAATTCACGAAGTTGACTGTAACTAACTGTAGTTTTTCAGGTAGGTTCTTACACAGATATTTGCTGTTTAAATATAAGTACACATATCAACATTTCGAATACTAGGACTGAGAAACCTCATTTGAATTAAATCTACCATGAGGTCCTTTTTCATGCACAGCTTGGCTTGTCTGGCAGTGATGTTAGAAATAAAGTTCAGGTTTTTCCCTTCGACCTTGTTTGCTTGAGGGCATCTTGCCTGACATTGCTGTTGGAAATAAAGTTACGGTTTGCCCTTTGACTTTGTTTGCTTGAGGGCGTCTTGCCTGGCAGTGGTGAAAGTTGGGATATGCCCTCCAACCTTGTTTGCTTGAGGGCATCTTGCCTGACATTGATGTTGGAAATAAAGTTACGGTTCGCCCTTTGACTTTGTTTGCTTGAGGGCATCTTGCCTGGCAGTGGTAAAAGTTTGGATATGCCCTCCAACCTTGTTTGCTTGAGGGCATCTTGCCTGACATTGATGTTGGAAATAAAGTTACGGTTCGCCCTTTGACTTTGTTTGCTTGAGGGCATCTTGCCTGGCAGTGGTAAAAGTTTGGATATGCCCTCCAACCTTGTTTGCTTGAGGACATCTTGTCTGGCAGTGGTGTTGTAAATAAAATTAGGGTGTACTCTGCAGCCTTGTTTGCTTGAGGGCTGGTGTTGGAAATGAAGTGGAGGTTAACTGTCCAGTCTCAATCGCTGGAAGGGTATCTTACCTGACTGTGGTGTTGGAATTTGGGGTTTGTTCTCTGGCTTTGTTCCCTGGAGGGTGTCGTGCCTAACAGTGGTGTTGGAACTGAAGGGCGTCATGCATGGCTTGCCTGAAAATTGTGTTTGAAATAAAGTTGTGATTTGCCCTCTAGCTTCTTTACCTGGAGGGTGTCTTACCTGACAGTGGTGTTTGAATTAAAGATGGGGTTTGCTGTCTGTCCTTGTTTGCTGGAGGGAGTTGTACCTGACAGTGGTGTTAGAAATAAAGTTACGGTTTGCCCTCTGGTCTCGTTTGCTGGAAGGCATTGTATCTGACAGTGGTGTTAGAAATAAAGTTCTGGTTTGCCCTCTGATCTTGTTTGCTGGAGGGAAATGTACCTGACAGAAGTGTTGGGAATAAAGTTGAGGTAAACTTGACCTCTGGTCTTATTTGCTGTTCCTTGTTCCCTGACAGTGGTATTGGAAATAAAGTGTGCCCTCCACTTTGTACCCTGCTTGCCTCAAGGTGGTATTGGAAATAAAGTGTGCCCTCCACTTTGTACCCTGCTTGCCTCAAGGTGGTATTGGAAATAAAGTGTGCCCTCCACATTGTTCCCTGTTTGTCTGGCAGTGGTTTTGGAAATAAAGTGTGCCCTCCATTTTGTACCCTGCTTGCCTGACAGTGGTATTGGAAATAAAGTGTGCCCTCCACTTTGTTCCCTACTTGCCTCACAGTGGTATTGGAAATAAAGTGTGCCCTCCACTTTGTACCCTGCTTGCCTGGCAGTGGTTTTGGAAATAAAGTGTGCCCTCCATTTTGTACCCTGCTTGCCTGACAGTGGTATTGGAAATAAAGTGTGCCCTCCACTTTGTTCCCTACTTGCCTCACAGTGGTATTGGAAATAAAGTGTGCCCTCCACTTTGTACCCTGCTTGCCTGGCAGTGGTTTTGGAAATAAAGTGTGCCCTCCACTTTGTACCCTGATTGCCTCACAGTGGTATTGGAAATAAAGTGTGCCCTCCACTTTGTACCCTGCTTGCCTCACAGTTGTATTGGAAATAAAGTGTGCCCTCCACTTTGTACCCTGCTTGCCTCACAGTTGTATTGGAAATAAAGTGTGCCCTCCACTTTGTACCCTGCTTGCCTGACAGTGGTATTGGAAATAAAGTGTGCCCTCCACTTTGTACCCTGCTTGCCTGATAGTTGTATTGGAAATAAAGTGTGCCCTCCACTTTATACCCTACTTGCCTCACAGTGGTATTAGAAATAAAGTGGGGGTTTCAATACACATACAACATGTAAATATTTCTTTCCATTATTGAGTGTTGATTTGTTCTATTGTAAAATTGGTATAAAAAAGATACCTCATATGACATTCATGTGACTAAATAACTTTATTTTTCACAGGCTGTGCTGCCATTGTGGCTAGGCTTGAAGGTTTCTCCATTGAGGATTTCCCACTTGGTTGCTTCAAAATTCCACCAGGTGGCGTTGCACTTGGTCAGGGAAACAACGACAGGGTGTTCATTGAGAGACAAAAATCAAATCCATGCATTGATGACAAGCTGTATTTCAAGTCAAAGAAAGAAGTTATAATAAGCAATTAACAGGCCGGAGTACTGTGATAAAACTTCACTTGACCATTTGTTTTAGTTTATCACAATGCTATATGTAGTCAAGGACTTATATAGAGAAGAAAATGAAACTAATTGAGATTTAAGAATGCTTGTGTATTCACACAAAATCTCGTGAAATCACGTTTTTAATTATCTGAATTTCCATTCTTCTTAGAAATTCAAATCAAAAGTCTTTCTCTGCAAAATGGAATTCTCTACACAACAAGAGACCATTCCGAGCATTTTGTATTTAAAACTGTTGAAAGGACTTATGATTACAAAATGTGTTTACTTCAATTTAAGAAACAACAAAGTACTTGAAATTTTACTTCAAACTACAATGTTTAAAATTCAAGATCATTTTGAATGTTTAAAACATTATAAAACATCTAAGATAACATACTGCTTGTATTTTATGAATAAGAATTAGTTTCCTGTGAAATGTGAATGATTAATTTTCCAAGTTATTAATTCTTCGCATGCTATTTAAATAGAATTTAGTATAGAGATGCAAGTTTCCTATCCTTCTATATAAGTCCTTGATATAGTAAAATATGCGGGCTGTTCCAGATGTTTATTGGTATAGTACACACTTTAAAGGGACACTTACTTTTTTTAAATTTTCACTCAACACTGTTTTTTAAAAAAGTCGTATCTACCGGTACATGATACAAATTTTTTTTGTATGAAATTAAAATATCCCAGTATGTATTCAGATGCTTAACTTGTGCTTATGTTTTGCAGAGGGGCACAACTTAAAAGCTCCAAAGGCACTTCTTTTTTATCTCAAAGAATTGTGGTCATTTGTGACAAAATATGCTAATATATTTTAATTTCATAATTTTTTATGGGTAAGAAAAAAAAAAAATAAAGAATTTTTAATATTTTTTAGACATTTGAATATTAACATGACTTCACTAAATAGAACTCTTATAAATGCTTTAAAGGTGGTCCTTTTTTTTTCACAAAGATTTGTGGTCATTTCTGACAAAAAAAGTTTTAATGTCAAGTTCAAAAAACTAAGCAATAATCTAAATAAAAAATTATATATATATCACCAAGTGACCAAAAAGACTCGTGTGAGATTATCGATTGCAATCTCATCTATCTACAAAAATCTCTTTACTCGAAGTTTTTTTTATCCATTTTAACTAAATTAATATTTGAGGTTCTACCTTGGTCCTTTTTCATGTTCAAACAATGTCTCTGTGAACATACGGTATTTGGCCCTGCCAAGATATTTATAGAATTTATACAATGTATAGGGAAACTTTAAAAAAAAATCTCTGAAACTGAAAACACTAGGACATGTAGCAGCTCATAGTCCATTACTAAGTTTATTCAAATCGAGACCATATGGTCATATTTGGCGTTGTCCTGGAATATCCAGCTCTATCAGGCCATAATAAATTAATGGATTGATCATCATCCCCACCCACCCCGTAATTTTCATGCTGCCCCGACCCTTTTTATTTCCTAAAAAAAAATATTTAAAAAAAAAAAAATATTTTTTAAAAAAAAACATCATAAAATTTGAAAAATGAAAATAAAAAAAAAATCCTCCTACCTTCCTTTTTTTAAGAAAAATTTTGATGATAATCTAGCGATTAATTCATAATGGCCTAAAAGAAAAAAAACAGAAAAACTATTTTGTATGTAGCGTAAGCTCCTGGTTCTTTTCCACCTTTGTTCAAACGATGACCCTCGAGTTATATTTAGTCTGACCCAGGGATACAGCCGAGGTGTGTGACCTCAGACCTGCTTTGACTTCTTGTTACATAGTTTACATTTACCAGTAAACAAATTCAGCCAAACTTGTTTTAAAATGCTTTTTATATATAAATTGCAAAAATTGTCCCATAGAGAAGATTTGTGCTGGATACTGGTCAATACTGATCAGTTTAACATAAAACCACAACAGAATGAAACCATACTCGTATCTGGGGAAAAAGTTGTTTTTAACTTTAGTTTCATGTTTAATCAAATGTTTATTTTTTATATCATTGAGCATTTAATGTAGATTCTTGAATATGATAACAAAGTAACTGTCATTTTAACCAGTGCCATATGTATAGAAGTTATGGATATTTTAATCAAGGTTATTTTCTTTATTTTTTTTGTGCCTTTTGTTTATGAACTTATGGATAAGCCCATACATTTGTATAATGAATATTTCTGCTCAGTTTATTTATGAACTTGTGGATCAGCTCTTAAAATTTATGTTTGATGAAAATTATGAGGAGAAAAAATGTGTTGTCCCCATTTTCATGTCTGAGATGAACAGAGACTGATGGTCTTGCCATAATATGAATACATGTATGTATAACCAGGGCTGCACTGCATTCAGCAAATGGATTTGCTGTCTGATATCCTAGAATTATCATGTAATGCATTCTGATTTGAGGTTCATTCAGAATTTGCTGTCTGATATACTAGAATTATCATGTAATGCATTCTGGTTTGAGGTTGTCAGATAGAGAATAAATTCAATAATGTTTAATGTTCATAATACAGAATGCAGCCCAGGATTAATACTTAGTTAAATATACTGTATTTATCTTTGCTTGCAAATATCACTTGTATGCTTTTGTATCGCTTAAAAGTAGTATGTATACATGCGCGTAAAATACATGAACATGCATGTGTATGACATTAAGTAGTATAATTACCTTTTTGTACCATGCAGCAGATTAACAATTTCAAGTTGGGTTTGTAGATTTTTGGGAAACAAATTAATGCCCGAGGCAGGAGCACATATTGATTTCATTGAGCATGTATTCAATTTTGGAATTTAGGACATGATACATATTTGGCCGTTTTAGGGGTGATGGATGGAATAAGCCAGTTCTGGCATAGGATTTTTAATCAACTTATGCTTTTAACATTTCTGGCCTGCTAGATTTAAGCTTTAGCTAGTAGCATCTTATGTTTTACACTCTCAAAGTGCCTTTTTCAAACATTTAAAGAACATGGGATTTTGAAATACTGTTTAAGATTTTATTTTTTTCTTATATTTGGAATATTTAATCTTTTTGTAACCAATTACATGTATATGACATTTCCAGAGATTCATCAATTATGCAAGTCTTTCAGAGAAAATAATTTGTCAGAACTTCGGTATAACATCAAAGTATGCTCCAATAAGTTTATGTGGGAAAGTTAGCCATATACTGGAGGAATGATGGTGCTTCTACTCAGATTTATCTGGAGGTCTTCCTCCACCAATAAAACTGGATGTGCCATATTCGACATGAAATGTGTAAAAAATGGTGTTAAACCCCATTAGATAAACACCTTTTAATAGGTGACATTGCAGTGCCAAAACATTTTGACAGAGTTTTTCTTTCAGATGGCCTTAATTTTTTAATTTCTAGTTTCAGCGACTTCACAGTAGCTTGTTCGTGAATGCTTCATTGTGTGCGTTTTCTGTTGTCAAGGTTACAGGGTGTTTTATCTGTTATTAATTTTTGTTCATTGACAATGACTGTTTGCTTCTGAAGCCAAGTCTTGTAAAGTGCAGATGTAAAGCTTGACAAAATATTTATTTTCTTAATATACATGTATTATGCTTCCAATAGCATGACTTTATAAAAATATGATCTCTTTATTATTTTTGACATTATATATACCTTTATGTGATACATGTATATACATTTATGTTCTTACACAAGTCTCCTGTCTTTCATATTGTGCTTTTTTCTCTTTCAACGAAGCAGTAATCATACCCCCAGATACAAAGTATATGGCGGCTATATACGAGTCATGCTCGTCCCTCTGTCCATCTGTGGACAATTTTTGTGATCGTTATTTCTCAGCAACCATTTGCAGGAATTCAATGAAACTTCACATGGGTGACTAGTACCAAGCCTAGTTGTGCATATTGTCAACTTGTGGGAGTTCAGTGAGTACTGGTCATGGCCCTTTGAATTTTTCATACATATTTTTGATGGCAACCATTTGTAGGAATTCAATGAAACTTCATAAGTGATTGGTACCAAGCCTAGTTGTGTATATTGTGGCATTTTGGTCGCCAATAATTTTTCAATGAGTTATGGCCCTTTGAATTTTTCAGACATTTTTTTTTGTGGTCGCTATTTCTCGGCAACCATTGATTGAAATTCAGTGACACTTCACTTAAGTGATTGGTACCAAGCCTAGGTGTGCAAATCGTCAGCATGTTGCGCCAGAATAATTTTTCAATGAGTTCTGACCCTTCGAATTTTTCAGAAATTTTTGTTGTCGCTGTTTCTCGGCAACCATTGACTGGAATTCAATGACACTTCACAAAAGTGGTTCACTGTATCAAAGCTGGTGCAGAAACTGTGTCAGGACGCCATCTTGGGGGTATTCATCACCTTCAGTGATATTTTTAGTTTCATTCCTGTTTGTGTTTTTTGAGTGTTGATGATTATATAGAAATCGCAGTATATAGTTTGGCTTATAAAATAAAATTCTTAGAATTTGAAGTGTTTGTTTGTTATACTTCATTGTAGGATTAGTTCAATTGCAAAATAAGCTCAAAGCTTTCACGAATGGCTCCAGAGTCTGTTACCTGGTTAGAACCATTACTGAGAGTGGTTTTTGGCATGTTGAGTCTGGGACCGAACCCGTGACATCTGGTGTGATTGTCCAACACCACACTACTGCCCAATATGTTTGTGGTAAAACTATTACTGTGATGAAAAGAAAACTAAAACAAACAAAAATAAACGTGAACCATCATCTTCACACATGACAAATTGGATGAATTCTGACCACACTGGTTCCGAAAAATAAAAACCTTTATCTACAAGCTGTGTATACATGATGCAAATATGAAATATAAAGACTCAAGGGACATAACCACGGATGTGGTTGTAGGGCATCCTATTTTAAACATCTGATTATTTATGACGGTGTGTGGTAGCTATTTAAATTGTCAGTTTTATCGATATCGATCGAAAGCATATTTACCTAAATATCAACCAGTATTTGCAAAGTTAATTACTTACATTATATATCTTCAGAACTAGTTATTATTTAAACATTTGTGAAACAAGTTCTTATCACATGAGACAAACCATGCTCAAAGTCTTCTTTGGTTTAACAAGTACTTAGCATATGTGGATAAAGTGTCTTGCTCAAGGACACTAAACACAGCCATGGCAGACGATTGACCCCACGACCCATGGTGAATTTTTATTTGAAGATTGCCACATCCAGTAAAGAAAAAAGCACAGCTAGAAGCCCACAGAAGCAAGAATCATTTGTATAAAAGAACAGTCAAACCTGTCTTAACCAGTCACTCAACAAAAAGTGCAAAAATTACCCCTTAAAGCAGGTGGCTGCTTAATACAGGTTGATTAAAACTAAAACTTTTAAATTGCAAATAGAAAAGTGGCTGTTTAAGACAAGTGGTTGCTTAATAGAGGTGGCTACTGACAGAGGTTTGGTTGTATTGGTAAGACTTAACCATGTATCAAAATAGTGACCAGCCTAGCCCAGTTAGCTGTCAGTAGAGTGTCTGACTATCAACCCAGGGTCACAAATTTGACAATTTTCATTTGGTAATTTTAACTCGTACTAAATTGAACCAAATTCAATTATTTGTAACCAATATGGTCGATAATATAACACTTGTTTCATTTGCCCCACAATACATTATGTACATGTATATTATTTAAGGCTAACCTGGACGTGTAGGCAAATTTATGATATCCCTTTTCAATACCAAAATTTTGAGAGAAAAAAATGCCTTTGAAGGGAACATACTCCAGGATTTATGAAATAATTTAGAATTGGATAAAAGCATTTTTTCCAAAAGATCATGCCTATATTACTGATGTTCTATTGCTAAAATTATACCTACCTAAACATACCAAATTAATATATTTAAAAGGGATTTCCTAACTATGGCTATGTGCCTAGGTTAAACTAAAATAGATTTCCCGCTTAAAATTATAACATATTTTGTGACGTATAAAAGAGTTAAGTAATATATTACAATTTGATCCATAATACACATTTACACATAGTAAAAATTGTTTAATCTTAGAAAGAGTCCAAATGACAATGTGCAGATCATCAAGCATAATATAAATGCTGTCTATTTTTAGCATAATCATTTCCTTTCAAGTTCATCATTCCAATTAAAATATTGAGTTTGCCACTTTGAGATATAAAACCATTCAGATTTTATTTGTTAGTGAGTATGTAATGCTTTGTAATAACTTTAAAAAATAATTTCATTTTTTAAGACATTTATATCATTTATTCCTGATATACTCTCTTTAAGGTCATTTGGTTAAACCTTTACCAGGCAAAATAAGACATTTTAACGGAGATGTTAATGCTTTAATACATAATCAGTTTAATGCAAATAAAATTCATCACAAAACAGTACAATATCTAATAATTCAAAGTTATTGCAGGAATAGTTGCGAATAAAATACACTAAACACATAATAATTAACATTTTTAATTTTTAAATCCTTAAAATTTCCATTAATTCCTTTAAATTTCCATTTCAATACTTTTATTTTCCATTTAAATCCTTTAAATTTCCATTGATAGGTACTATTAACGTCCTCACTAGACTAACATCCTAAAAATCCATCAATAGATTGTGGACATCTAAAATAAGACTTTGGGGCTCTGATAGCCTGTAGATTTGAGAACTTGTAATAAGGGATTGTGAGCGAGTCCAACCTAATTAGTCTCTATTCTTTGTCCATGTGTTCTCTACCAGAGAATTGATTGTTTATTTTGTCAATTGAATATTAAAGACTGCAAAATGAATCCGAGAAGGACCACCGTTCTTCTGCAAGTAACTAGCAAACTTTCAGACATAAAGATTTTGAAGTAATTTTAGAACCAGAACGTATGACCTTAGCAGTGACAGGTAATTGATCTAGAGAAGGCACCTTAGACCACGAGTATCACGAGCTGAAGTTTCATTCTTAAAATATTACTAAATTTTTTTTTTTTTATAAAATTAGTCCAGTCATTCTAGTTTTAAAAATATGAGTGAAAATTCCCATGAAATTATCTTTTTGTCCTACATATAAAAATAATGAAAATTAAATATTTTTTTGTACTTTTACATATACAAGCACTAGAATGACCACCAATATGTGAACTATGGTGTCTTTGAATCTATTATGTCCCTTTACAAAATACAACAACGGGTCTGCAAAAACATCGGGATTTTCCAAGTTCAAATTTGCAGATTTATAATTCTAATAGAGTTCACTGCCAAGTTACCAAAATTGCCGTGCGATCCTTTAAAGACAACAGAAATTTTATTTTAAACGTATGTCTCCCTGATTCCCATATCGTTTACATATATCATTCCTCTTAAACAATGTTTACAGGCTGTAAAATGAGTATTAAAAGATATTTTAGAAACTGAGATGATTACAAAAAATCTATTCACATTCAAATAGCCATAGATTTCTCTTTTTGTGTCCAGAAATATACCATATTAATATTAACATGTAATCCTGCCATACACATATGTGAAAAATATAAAATTTTGAATTTATAGATCTTGAATGAAAAATGTTTAGGAGCATATGCTATCATGAAAGATTCCAGGTCCATTCTCCATGTATAAAAGAAACAACAAACTAAGACACAGCTTGAGAAAATAAAATTTAGCAACAGAGGTATATGTAGAATGAACCTAGAACATTGAAACTGCATAGTTTCAGTAAATTCTATCGAATATCAATTAGCCATATCTTACATTAACAATCGATAATATTGTATGACATGATTATATTGCACATATTTGATGAAATCTGCCTTCAGTTAAAGCCATAATGAATTGTTCATTAAATCTTAACATACTGTTCATGTCTAAAGAGTCATTTTGCAAACAATGTAGACCACTATCTTCTGGACAGAAACTGGCAATGGGATTAGGCCCTACATGGTTTTAATATATTGCTCTCAGTAAGTATTTATAAACATCCTTTTAAAACAATAATGGAATGATCCATAAAGTTAACAAGCATAGAATAGTCATATCTGTGTTAGTGGTCACCTCTATTAAGCAACCACTTGTCTTAAACAGCCTCATTTTTTATTAACCAATAAAATTTCAGTTTTAATCAACCTGTATTAAGCAGCTACCTTAAGGGTTTTTTTTAGCTCTTTCCACTGAAGACTGCTAAAGACAGGTTTGATTGTATCCAGCAATTTATGGAACGATTCATAAAAAAGCATGGAATAAAGTCAAACCTGTGTTAGTGGTCACCTCTTTTAAGCAACCACCTGTCTAAACATCCACATTTTCTATTTACCAATACAATTTTACTTTTAACTATATTAAGCAACCACATGTCTTATGGGGTTGTTTTAGCTCTTTCCCATGAAAGACTGCTAAAGACAGGTTTGAGTACCCAGCAACTTTTGGGTTACTATATTACTGAATTCCCCCAGGATTATTTGGCGGATAGACTGAAGTTTTATCCTTAGAATCGCACACATGGTTGCTATGTTATCATAATTACTCCATCGGTTTCTCTTCCATAACATACACAGTACACAACAAAACTTACTAAGTTTAATTAGCTCTGCTGAGAAAATTTTAATTGGATAAAAAAAATCAAATAATCAAAGTAAAATTAAATTTGAAATTTAAATTCTGTTTAACAGGGTGGGAATAACGCAGGCTTAAATTATCATACACAGTTCACTGTAAAGTCATAATATGATCATCTTAAAAAAAAATCATTAGTGACAGCTTTAATTTTTTAGTTGAAGAAAAGTCACCTAACTGATTGACATGTACGAACAATTTAAAATAACGTTTTTATCAGTGTTTGTCAGTTACAAGTCTCATATTCTGATAACATGATGCTGCAAATAATTTGTTCCCATCGACTTAGCTAGCACATTTTGCTATAAACATCGCTTTCCAGGTCTATCAAGTGTTGAAGGAGCCTTTTATATCTTTCACTAGCATGCTTCCGATCACCATCTTTTCACAATTCACTGTCAATTTTGCCGTGGAATCTTTTACTGCGAGAGTTATAAGCACGATAAGTCCTGATGCCATTGTGGAGCCTGCAAATCTGAACGTGTTTTCGTCCGTCGTGGGTACTTGTAAAATGTTGGCAACTTTATGGACACATGTGACAATGGACTTCATGTTCGATTTCTCCTCTGGAATTGTAATTTTTGCCGAATTTTCGTGCATACCGGATAGTTTACCTGAAAAATTTATATGTATCTATATTAGTTCTTAACCCCACTTACATACAAATATATTAATATTTCCTTACAAAAATGGTAATATACTAGACTTTAACTAGATGCCTATGGACATTATGGTTAAACTGTCAGTACAGACCTCTGCACTAACATTGTCTCATAATAAACAGTTGTGGGAGGCTATTT
Organism: Panopea generosa; assembly: GCA_029582155.1. NCBI lineage: Eukaryota > Metazoa > Mollusca > Bivalvia > Adapedonta > Hiatellidae > Panopea > Panopea generosa. Next base: position 50,557,319 of record CM055911.1, read on the forward strand.
CAAAATCTGTCAAGTACTTTAAAAGATACGGAGTGGACACAAATTATTGTATCTAATTCTGAAATATTGTAATCTATTGTGAATCCCTAAGTGTGACCTTGACAACCTTGAGCTACAGACCTGGGTCTTGCGATACACATCTTCTGATCATGGATAAACATTTGTGCCATATTATTTCAAAATCTGTCAGGTAGTTTACGAAATATGAAGCGAAATGAAATATTGTTCTTATTTTCTACCTTGAACCTCTTAGTGTGAACTTTAATCTTTGAGCTACAGACTTACCTTTGATAATTCATCTTATTGTGGTGGACATTTGCACCAAGTAACTGTTAAACCTGTGTAAGTGGTCACCTCTACTAAGCAGCAACCTGTCTTAAACAGCCATGTTTTCTATTTCCCATTTCTATGCTTTCAGAGTAAATTAACTTGTACTAAGCAACAAACTGTCTTAAAGGGTCACCTTTGCTTTTTCCCTTGACTTGATGCTTAAGACATGTTTTACTGTATTTTTAATCAATTCTGTTTTAGAAGATGTGGAGCAGTCTTTAAATATTGTACATATTTTTTACTTTGAACCTGTAAGTGCGACTTGACGCTAAGGACCTGGGCTGCGTTTCACAAAATAACTTACGATAAAAATCGACGTAAGTCAATTTGACGATATCTCCTTTGTGTGTTCAAATTTTGAATGACATTTAAAATGATTGTATTTTCAGAAAATATGTAACTTTCAGCATGATTTGAGCCATCTTGGCTTCATTTGGATGAAAATTTAACATATTATGAATATTTGTTGGTTTACGTTTACGACGATTTTTGTCGTAAGTTGTTTTGTGAAACGCACCCCAGGGGTCTTGCATGCAAGACACCATCTGGCTAAACATTTGTGGCGTTTTATTTAAAATCTACAAGTGGTTTACACGATAACTATTATGGAGTGGACATGAAAAATATATACCATTGTCTGACCTTGAACATGTAAGTTTGACCTTTCAACAATCTTTATGCATCAGAAATTTACAGTCTGGACAAGAGCAGACAAATGGATGCACGCATGTATGCACATACATCAAACTGCCATGATTATGACAACTATCTCAAAACTCACCGCAAGTATTTTCAACAATGAAAGCTTGTTGCTTTTACCAGTAGATGCAAAATCTCGGTGCAGAACATCATTTTATTTAATTTGTCTTTTAATAAATGGAGACATGACATCAGAATGTTTGGATAAGAGAATAGCTCCTTAACCATTTTTTCAAAGGCATTACAGAGTGAGATATTTACTGTTTACTTATCTGAACCAAGGGAAAAATAGGGTAGTGATAGGATAAAAAGCAATGAGACTTCTAGTCTGACTATTATGTTAACCCACCTTGTTTTTAATGGTGGCGATACAGAATACCACAGATAGTTAACGTTTCCTTGCCTCATTTGAGCTGAAAATCAGTGTGGTGATACCATAAAAATTCATGTGACTTCTAGTCAATTTTCAAATTTGATACTCAGCTTGGGCCTTGATGGTGGCGATAATACTGAATATCAGAACTAGTAACTGTTTCCTTGATTTGAGCAGATAATCTGTGTGAAGATACCATACAAATCATGACATCTATCCAATTCTCCAATGTGACACTTATTTTATTCTTCAATTCAGGCAATATCGAATGTCAGTATTTTTTTCTTGCCGAAATTGACAGGAATATTAGTGTGGTGATACCATAAAGGGTACCAGTAATTTGACTTCTGGGGCCGTATTCACCAACCGTTCTTGAGGATATTCTTAGACTTGAGCTTGAAAATCCATATTTCAACGTCAGATATCTAGTCCCTTGTGATAGATAGAATAATTTTGAGAGTTTATATGACTATATATTAGGTATCTCAACACGTTAACCAATTTTGACCTGAAACAATGGTCTCAAGGTGTGTCTTTCAAAATTCATGCTTGAGTTCAAGTCTAAGAATATTCTTAAGAATGGTTGGTGAATACCGCCCCTGGTCAATTCTCCAATGAGATGCTTACCTTGTTTTATGATGAAAGCAATATTATGGAAAATATTAACTACATTCTCTCCTGAATCAAGCTGAAAAGGATGTGGTAATTTCATAAAAGTCATTTGACCTTTGGTCAATTCCCTGATGTGATACTTACCCTGTTCTTTGATGAAATCTTTTTCGTGTATATTATATGGCTGTAGAATTTCTCCAACTGGGGCAGTGATGCTCACATTATACTTCCGTTCTTCTGTACAAATCTCAAAACCTGCTGGCTGCGTTGTGTCATTAAAATTGATGGCCATTATCACAGAGGTGGTGTTATTTGGAGCTAAAGCAGCTGTGAATATACAGGGTTTGAGTTCAACATTGCTTAGTTGTGAAATACAAGTTGATTTCAGAATATATGCAGCAACAGTGCGAAGCAATCAATGTTCAGAATTTTACAAAAAGGGACGTAATTCTGTAAAAATAAAACACAGCAAAGTTATGCTGTTTTTTTTTTACTGCACACTGGTCAATTGAGCTTTACAAGTGAACACAGTTTGAAGACATTACATGTATGTTTAGATGAATCTCATATTAAATACGATTCCAATCAAATTAATTAAAATTAATGAAAATGTTTAACACCTTAAAGTTAAAACCAATGCAAACACAATTGATTAAACCCTGCTGTAAATACTATGAAATAAGACATTTCACTTCATGGTCATCTCATATTATAGAACTTGATTATCTATATTTTGTTGTTTTTTACCCTCCTCCAGTTTTCATTTCAAAGCATTGTTTGAATGCAAACATTTAGAGTAAAAAATATCTTGCATTTTTAGCAATATCACATAAACTGGTGTGCGACGGTATTATTATCTGATAATGTCTATCTATATCACACATCAAGATCATCTATTCTTATTTTAAATTGTTTGCAGTAAGTTGCTAGTTTGATTAAAGTATTCAGAAGTTATATCAATATAAAAACACTTTGGTAATTAATATAATATTTTGGAATGTCAGATATTCTTATTCAAATCAATATAAATTTTAATATATATAATTTTATATAGGTGTCTTCTGTTGCCCAGTGATCCAAGACGCCGTCTATACAATGAACTCCCACTGCTTAGGTTGTAGGTTTGAGTCCAGCTTGCTTCAAACACTTTAATTGAGCCTGAGGAAGTTTTCTAGTTTCTTGCAGAAGGACGTTTCATTCTGAGGTATTCCTCCACCATTAGAACTGGATATGCCATATATACATGTATAACTAGAAATGTGTTGAAAATGGTAGTAATCCCCATCCCAATATATATATATATATATATATATACATACATGTAGATGCAAATATCATTCAGCTCAGTTAAAGATAAAAATATCAAACCTATTTCTGGGAATTCTTGGATTTCCATTCCAGGCTGTATTTTCTGTAAAAACAAAATAGAAAAAAAATCATAGTTCAAGTCCAATTATATTTCATTCAATGCTTCTTTTTATCAAGTCCTTTTCAGTGTTAACATGTCAGATAAAAAGAACTAAACATTACTTTGTGACCAGAGTTGACATATAGTCTGATCATCAAATACATGAAACATGTATGAACCACAAATTCCTAAAACAGGTTCTGTAGGTCACAAATTGTAAAAATATAAATGCCCTGTCTTCTATATACATGTAAGGTATAATAAATATTGGGGATGGGAAAAGATGAAAGAGGAACTTTCATCCCCATGGAGGACAATATATTATACTTTTCACTAGCAATGTTTCTGTTGACACGATACAAATTTTGTTACCAAATATTAAGTAAAAAAGGGGCTAATTACTGAGGTTGACAAAATTATTATTATATATGTACACACAGAATATTAATTAAATACATAGAAGCATTCAAAAGTTATTTATTGGAAACCAATCTTCTGAATGGAAGAACAAACGGACAGACAGACAGACATTCTTCAAAGGGCATCAAATTAAAAAAAAAATGAAGCACAACATTCTGTATGGTAGACAGCAGCAGCGGTCTAGTTGTAGAGCATCCACCTCACATGCTGAAGGTTGTGGGTTCGATCCCTTGAAAAATGTTACTAGAAGCTTCCTCACTTAGTGTCATCACTTAGAGGATATTACTAAGTCTGGTCATCGCATTGTCAGTATAATGTGACTGGGCGGGGTATCGTACCATGTTCAGAATACTGTCTCCAGTAGATACCGTCATGATATGAGTGAAAAAATTTTAAGAGATGATAAACACCATACAACAACAATTACAATAGGTTCAATAGTGATCTTATTCTACAGTGAAGTTATGTCACAATGTAAAATATTAACATGCAAAAAAAACTACTACAGTGACCTACCTTGTCACCTATTTTGATCCCTGACAGAGTGTTATCACTACCATTAGTAAGGGATATCTCCACAGAGACCATTTTTGGTGAGAAGATAGAGATGGTCCTTGTAAACTTGTACGACATGCTGAGGCCATTTCCATTCATTCTGTTCAACAGCTCATACGACTTTCCTTCCACTTGAATTGGTGCAAACTAAAAACACAGAAAATGTTTGTTCATTTGAACACTTGCAAATAATAAATCCAATGCATGAGACTGTCACACTAGCTTTGCAATAAACGAATGCAAAAGGTTTTTGTGAGGTTGTGTCCAAAGATTTAAGACATCAAGCTGAGGTTAATAACTGAAGAAGGACTGTCCAAGAAAGTAAGCTTACAAATTGTGCATGAAAATGCATTCGCATTTTTTTTTGAATGTGTTGATCTGGATAGATTATTTGCCAGTGTTTCATATGACCCATTTGCAGTAACCTAGAGTTTAGTTACAACTGACAATGATTTAAAATGCTGACAACCTTTTACATGACTGGGTCGCAATAACTTGACCTCCGGTCAAATATCATTGCAAGACATGGGGTCACTAACCCAATCTGGACAGCTGTGACAAAGAAGGCAAATTGAAGCCTCTAAAATATCGCCTCCAATACATACATGTAATTCCATTTGAAGAAGTGTAATAAATCATAAATTTATTATACCACTTATACTACATGTAAATTTACATAGATAGGAAGTAACACTACAGATATATTTACAGGGTTCTCCACAGGAAGGAATGCAAGCCCTGGGATAAGAGCGCGTAAACACCTTATTTTCAAGCGCTGTGTTAGGCACCCATTGAAATATATTTCACTAGTGAAATTTGTATTAATCAGTTAAGGTCATCATATTAAGTATATTTCATTTTAGGCATTAAAAAGAAAAAAATATGCAAAGAAAAATAATGATTTAAAGGAAAGTAAGCTTTTGCAAAGTTTGGTTAAAGAATTCAAGCGCTAGGGAAATACCATTTCTGACAGTCAAGTGCTGGAGTGTCCTTGTCTTAAATGGCCTGTGGTGAAGCTCGATTTATATATATATATATATATATATATAAATATAAAACATTTTAAAATCACAGAATATTTTATTTCTTTTATTGATAAAACATTATTTCAGTATCAAAAGTTCCTACTCTCAAATCATACGTATTTCAAATTCGGGATATGACAAAATTCACCTACCATGGCATTACTTGGACTAGGTTTATTTGTGGGCACGGGGTCATCTAAGCTGAGTGACATAAGAGGCGTCAACATGTCTCCGCCGGCTACATTGGTACTGTTGTTCATTCCTGATATCGGTGCCACTGAAATATAAAATAATCATCACAACTTGTATCAAATTATGAATGTCAGAAAATAAAATACATGCTTTTATTTCATTTACCACTCTCTTTTTATTTGTCACAAGTAGTCGGTTACACATATGTCTATCAATCCAGGGGTCGTGAGTTTGAATCCCCGCCCGGCACCAGTTTCTTTGATGATTGATATAAGACATTGTCTCATTATCATTTGTTTCTCACCTCTGATTCAAGTTGAAAAGTTATAAGTTACTTGGGGAGATGGGGTGTGCTCGAGTACTGGTTAATCCCAGGAAACAGTGGTTAGGTTAACTGATCATCTGTTAGCCCTCGATGGCATAAAAATGACGCTAAATATTCAATCAATCAATCAATGATTGTTACATGTATGTTATCAATTATATCAAAAACTTTGGTCTGATTGATCAATCTTTTGGGGAAAATTGTTTAACTTCATTATGTATGTTACAATGAATGAATGAATAGGGTTTTACGGTGTCCCAACACATTATAGGTTATTCAACGCCAACAGGAAGGAAGAATCCAGGTTAACTCTACATGTACAAAAACAACAAATTAACATACAGATTTAAAAAAAATACACCAACAAATGAATATGCAGAATGAACCTAGAACCTTGATACCTGCCGAACTGCAGAGTTTCAGCAAATTCTATGGTATTACCTATCGTATTACTCAAATTGTCGCTTCTTACGACATGCATGAGCCACAGTAGTACTAGGGCTTGTATGTTACAATAATATTCCAATATTTGAAGAACAAGAACTGGACTTCATCATGCAAGTTACCAATTATATCCAAAACTTTGGTAAATTTTATCAATCTGTTGAGACCAAATTTTGGACTCCAGAAGTTACAGACAAAATATCATTTCCTACCAAATCTAACTCAGAATAAAAAAAAATTCAAACAACTACCAGTATATAAAACCAAGATTACTAACTTACATGTAGATGTTGATGAAAGACATAAAAAAATATTTATATTTAAAACGCAAATTTTTAAATACTGAATATAATTCTATTCCAAATCATTTTTATCAATTCATATGTGTCAAGCACAATTAATTTTTTAAATTTTTGTTTTAAAGTGATGAATTTGTTGAAATAAAATTAAAATCAAAGTAAGAAAGTTTTGTCTTGATTTATCATTCATGTTACATCTAGATTTGATACAACACCCATATGCATATTACAATTAAATAAGAAAGCCAAAAAACGTACTATCTCCCAGGTCCAGCAGTAGATCTAGGTCCTGGGAAGGCTTTTTAGCAGCAGGTTTATCTGTCGTCTTCTTTTTCACAGCCTGTAGAGTTCACAATTAACAGAAACTTTAATACATTTTCTTATATCAACTAAAATAACCAACAGACCAGTCACTATGACCCATAAATTCAACTTTCAATACTATTAACATATTTACTGGTGTTGGGATTTTCCCCCCGGTGAATATCTTTTTATACTAAATTTAGAACATTGACCTCAAAAAACATATCAATGCTTATTTCTACTTGATACATGTAGGTGTGCATCCTCTATGTTAGGCATGTCGAAATTCAGTCATGTTTTGAAAGGATTTCAAATTATTTTTAACTGAAAGTAACTGAAACCGACACCATATCCGTTCTGTACCTAAATGCAGCAGTGGATCTAGGGATTGTCGTTCATGCAGGAGCGCCCACAAATTACATTATAAATAATATTTTATCATTCAAAAATAGTTTCCAGCACTGTTTATTGATAGCTGATTTTCATACAAATGCTTCATATTCAGGAATATTAATCATTTCTTTGGCTCCAGCCTACAACCTTTGCTGTGAGGAATATATCAGAACTTTTCAAAATCGTTTTATCCCAATATATCATGCTATGTATAATCACTGACACCGTATTGCTAAAAGGATATCTATATAAACATACCAAAATAATATACATTGAAAAGAGATTTCCTATCTTGGGCACTGCACCTAGGTTAGACTGAAATAGATTCCTGCTTAAAATTGCAACATGTTTGTGACGTATTAAAGAGTCACGTGATTTTATTTTGATTTCAATTTGATCTGTTATGCAGGTTAACGTGAAGTAAAAATTGTTTCATCTTAGAAAGAGTCCTAATGACATTGTGAAGGTCATCAAGCAGTTTTTAAATGCTATTTATTTTTAGAATGGGGATTTTGTTTCAAGTTTACCATTTCAATTTAAATACTGAGTTTGCCAGATTTTGTTGGATATGACTGTATTGCCAAAGGGATATCTATTTAAACTTGGACTGCGTGACTTGATTAAACTAAAGTAGATTTCCTGCTTAAAATATCAATTTTGTGACATATTAAATGAATCATATAATTTCATTTTGATTTCAATTTGATCTGTTAAACAAGTTTACCAAAGTAAAATTGTTTCATCTTAGAGAGAGTCAGAATGAAGATGCAAAGGTCGTCAAGCAATATTTAAGTGCTGTCTATTTTAAGAATGAGGATTTCATTTCAAGTTTACTACTTCAATTTAAATATTGATTTTGTCACATTTTGATGGAACTGATATACCAAACCATTGGGATTTTATTTATTAATAATAATGAGATGCTTTTAATCCATTTTAATAATCATTTTACTTCTTTAAGACATTTATAGTGTTTTCCCTGATACTTTCCCTTTGAGATGGCACATGAGATCACCCAGCTATGAAGGATCACACTTCATATTATATACTGACTCATCTATTACCTACTGACTCACCTGACTTGTCTTTTGCATCTCAAGAAAGCTGAATTCCCATAAATATTCACATAGTAAATGAATGGATTCTTAACAACTTATCAATTCTAACCTGTTTTGTTTTCTTCTTTACTTCTGGTTCACTTTCGGAACTACTTTCTTCTTCGCTACTGCTCTCCTCTTCAGAAGAATCCTCCTCTTCCTCACTCTCACTTTCTGCCACTTCAACCTTGCTCTTTTTGTTTTCCTTCTTTTTTGTTGGCATGGAATTGTCCGAATCTTCTTCCTCAGATGAATCTTCATCGGAATTCTCCTCCTCAGATGTATCATCATCGTCGTCCTCGCTATCATCATCACTGTTTTCATCTTCATCAGAGCTGTCATCTATAGCAAAAATGCATTTTGTTTTGGGGGTAAACTTTTTAACTGACTTGGTATGAACAAAAATAATGAAATCAGCAAAGTAAATGTCTATAATTGGCAATTATAAAATGTAATAACGGGAAAAAACTGTTTAATTTTTCTTTATAACATTTTCAACACATTTCAGGTTATACAATTATGGTGTCCATTTTTAGTTGGTGGAGTAAGACTGCAGAATAAATCTGAGTAGAACCAATGTCCTTCCAAAAGTGGGCAGTGAAATTAAGTGATCATAAGGATTTTGCAGAGCTGCCTGGTAAAACAGGTATATCACTGTTTTTTAGCTGTGCTGATACAAGGCGTTGACGGATATTACCAAATTGTCATATTTTTTTGTGTAAATTATATTATATGTAATTTAGAAAGTAATATTTTGGCTATCTAAAAAAAATTTAATTGTCTTAATTGTAAAATTAACACATTATCATACCACTTTGACATGGTTTCTATGTTATTATTGAAAATAAATCATCACACAGGATACCATTGACTACATCGAGCGTAATCACAATGGCAGATGAATGGGAAATTGTTCACAACAAGCGTAGCATATCTAATATTTTGAGACATTTTGGCCATCAGAAAGCGCATTTCTAGCTTAAATAATGAGGTACATGTAAACCATGTTTTTTTAAGTCTGTAGAACGAACCCAGCTCTCTTGATTGGGTCCGTTCAAAAGCATTTGTTACGAGCATGCTGATTGGTCAGTTGCTTCAGGGAAAGTTTTAATGATGTCATAACTTAGTAAGCATTCAATAGCTATAAATTGTGGGACAGGCATAGAATTCCCTGCTTTTGAAATTGGTTGTTAATAAACCTGATTTGGGAGATATCAGGTTCTGGGATAGACTAATGTTTCTTAGTTTCTCGTGGTACCCACCATTTATATTTTGATACTCACCTACAGAGCTTGACTCGCTCTCGGAGTAGAATGATTTGGCTGGCTTCTGTTTTTTGGACTTCACTAGTGACGTTGTCTCTGTCCACGGCATGATCACTTCCACATTCCTGACTGTTGTATCTGGAGCAACTTCTGGCCATTCTGGCAGCTGCTGGTACCCTGTGGCCTTCATGTTGATGATGTGAGACAGAGTACCAAGCTGGTACTGGTCACGGTCTATAAATAGTAACAAAATATGTTGTGTCTACAAGTACATGTATGTTGTGCCTGCTAATGCTGTTTACATATACATTATATGTGTTGTATTTGTAGTCAATAAATGACTTTTATTTTTTAAAAACCCAACTGCCATATAAAAGCCAAAAGATAGCTCTGGGGCAGGTTTTATATAATTCAGTACATGATTTAAATCAGAGACCCCTTTTTCAAACTTTTCAAAGTCCTTACTGCATTGTTTTTGTTATAATTTTTCATACTACTAGATTATTTTTAATACAATTAATTGGCAAATTTTTTAACAAAAAGTGTTTGCTAAATCCATTTTGAAAAAAAAAGCTCAACTCCAACTGCCAAAAATTTTAAATTTTAGAGAGGAGCTGTGAGTTCATGCACTCTAAATTATAAACAAATACAAATGGATCTGTGCTTATACACTCTCTGCAGGCTTGAAGAAGGTACTTTTTATGGTCTATTTTTAGCACACTGTACCATAACTGATTGGTACAGACCCTAAACCGCTCAAGTACCCCAATTGCACGCAAACGGAGTGCACTCAGAGCGTAAGCGGAGCGCGAGCGTAGCGCAGACGGAGCGCGAACGGAGCGCAGATTGAGCGCAGACGGAGCGGACATGGACCGTAAGCAAACGCTGGATTTTGAATAATAAACGCACTCCTGAACGCATGAAATAGATTGAGTGCACTCAGACACGCTGAATGCACTCAGATACGCTGAGTGCACTCAGAAGCGCTGTATACGCTAGACACAGTAAGAAAACTGATAACAGAACTTTTCGTGCGCTACTGAGTGCACTCGTTCATTCGGATATACTCTTTTTTTATTATTTGATCGTGAAGTCGATACTTAAAATCGAGATAAAAATAAATTTTCTTTCAAATGAATATAAACCATGTAGTTAATATAAATGTTTTACTGTAAAACGCATGATAAAACTTATTTTGGTCAACAATTTATCAATTATAACATAAATATCAATATTTAGCTGATCAATACAATAATGTTTAAAACACCTATTATACAAAAGACGACACATCATTGGTTATCTACGGTTTCAAGGCTAATTTGCCGTGTTATTTCGATATAAATTAGTTATAGAACATACAAAACATGTACTTTATTTCGATTTAAGCGTATACTGCTCCAAATACAAAAATATCAAAGCATGCGTGAATCAAACAAAACATAGATATGCGTAAAATTATATGATTATGATTCTATTTGTTTGGGTATTTCGGCAAAATAAAAATTACCAATTTTCAATTTAATTTAGACTTTAGTTTTATATTTTCCCCAAATATAGTTACACTGAGTTTGTGCTTAGTTATAAACAAATCAACGTAAACTGTTATATTGCAATTAAAGTGGAAACATTATACTCGTGCACATCTCATTAAAAAAAATAATAATAAATTAATTGTATTCTAAAATATAAAATGGGTCAGTAGTACAGCGGATAGGGTGCTGGCTTCAGACGACAGAGGTCGCGAGTTTGACCCAGGCTTTACCCGACCTCTCGAAACACAATTCAGTACCAGATCTAATAAGGGAATGCACTGGAGAAAGATATGCATAAGCTCCGAGCTTACTTGACAATCAAGCTAAATTAAATTAATTTAAAATAAATGTATGTATGCCAAATTAACAAGACAGACCGAAATAACACATTAGACATAGGAAATAAAAACTAGCAAACGTAAATTTCTAGGTGACCTTTTTGAGGTTGTGATTTTATATTGACTAAAGAACAGCTTTTGATCATGAGGAAGGTTTAAATAAACAAAAAAGAACATGTATTCACTGCCTATAACAAAGTAAATATATTGTTTTCCCGCTTTCCTACAAAATCGATACGCCTGATCACGTGCATGTAAGCACGTAACAATTAAGCCACTATAAAAGTTGTGAAAGGGGCAACAAGTAAGAAATGACAACAATAATAATAATAATAATAATAATAATAATAATAAAGAAGAAAAAATACTCAGATAATAATAATATGATAATATAATATTATAACAATAAAGTAATATAGCAATAATAACAATAATATTAGTAATAATAGTAATAAATAATAATAAAATATACAATAGATATTAATAATAATGATGATAATAATAAAATTATAAAAAATCTGCATATTTAAGTATTGATTTTGACTATATATTTCTTATCCAATCACATGCCGCGGGTTAAATAAAGATTCATTCATCTTGCACAAATTATAATCAAAATGAAAATTACACAGCGGCAGGGTTCGTTGTGATCAATGGACCGATAAATCACCAATAAACTATTTATTGACACACATGTGGTTCTCATCATGCGTATCTGTTTTGATGATTGCCATGCAACTCTGCCTTCATTATAGTAATTTAATTGTTATATTAACTGTGAACGACTGACCAGATGCACATACGCACGTATCCAATATAAAAGCTGTAAACAAATCAATAAGTCAATATGTATATTATAATAATAGCTCCAATGATAATAATATTTCAAAAAAAAATAAAACAAATAATGAAAGTAAAGAATAATACAAATAAAATACTACGTTTTTACAAGGAATTATTTTAACACATGTCTTTAATTTTTATTAGTTTTAAAATTGTAGGATTGTTTTATTTTGTAAATTAACAATTCTGATCTGTTTTTATACGAAATCGCTATGGTAGCTGTGGTAAAATGACAGCCCTGAATACACATCCCTTTATACGTGTATGTCACACTTTCTACCATTCACTCAGAGCTGGCGTGGGGTTTTCGGTTCGTTAATTTAATGATATTAACATCATGATATTTACATCCTAAAGCGTTCTGAAACTTCGAATAACCAATATCTTAAATAATTTTTTTTATTTGTTGTTAATTGGCTGGCAGTTTTTCTTTCTTATTTTTTTCTTTTCAATCACATAATGTTGGCTCAATTAAAATTCATCCATCTGGCACGAATTACAATCAAAATGAAATCATACATATCTTCCGTGGTCAATAGACCGATAAGTCACCGCTTTAGCATATAACCTAATTGACACGGCTCTCACTGGCATGTGACATAACGTAATTAACACCACGGGTGTGTTGCTGCGTGTCATATAATTAGTGGTATAGCACAGTGGGTGTAGTTTCAAACAAGTTAAATATAGTTTGTCATTTTAAATAATATATTAACATAAAGCATACTATCAGTAAAAGAATAATTTGAGAAACCCACTGAAAAAAGTTTATTGCAAGTATATGTATATACATAATGATAACGAAAATAATTATAAAAAAACTTAAAATATCAGAATATCTTTTTTTTAAGTTTAGTGAAGCCACATTTGGACCCAAATCGAGAAAAAAACACTACAAGATTATTATTTTTCAAAAATCATTGATTATAATGTCGAATTGCATCGCACAGATTATAATAAATTTTTCATCACCCATGCAATGCATATTATTGATTATAAAGCTTATTTTAGTTTGAACATTAACAAAACCAGTGATATATCCACATGTTGTTAAGTCACTGCTTACACTGAGCAGATTTATGGATTATCATAAGGCCAATGAGGTATTAACAGTATGGAATTATTAATTAAATTTAATTATAAATAACAATTTATTTAGTTTATGTTGATGATGTATATGTAAATTTTGTGGACAAACTTTATTGATTTCCTGTAACAAACAGCTTACGGTATACCAAAGAAGATACTGACGCAAACAAACGTCGGTGTCTGGATAACAGAAGCCGGTATAACGTGCGATATTCTTTGATCACCAAGACCACTGATCACATATCAAAACATAGACACTTCCGTTTAACATGCCTACTATCGATACTTGTTCAACCTATCGCCCAGCGGGTGACATAATCTGTAGACAAACAATCGGATTATGAATTAATTTACCTTGACTAAAATCCCATGGATACATTTAATTGCTCCATTGGAACATAATAAATTAAAAAGTCAATATAGAATCAGTTTAAAGAGTTGAGATGTTGCGATTGGCTATGGGCCGGAAACCGAACTGAGCGAACTGAACGTTGAGTGAACGCTGAACGAAGCGAACGCTAAGAGGAGTATTAAATACAGCACTTAGCTATACAGCGCTCGTGAGCGAATACTTGCGTTTGTGAGTGCATTAAATTAACCGCGTTTAATCGAGTGCACGCAAACGGAGCGCGAACGGAGCGCGAACTAAGCGCGAACGGAGCGCGAACGGAGTGCAAACTGAGCGCAAACGGAGTGCAATTATGGGGTACTTGAGCGGTTTAGGGTCTGTAGAGAATACAGCTGTTTGTACATTAGCCACTCCCACATTACTTTCTTCCCTGGCAGAAAGTTTTGAGCCTTTAAATCTCATTTTAGCATTGTTTCATAAATACATGTAGTTGGAAATCAATTAAGTACAATTACAATTTTAAACTCTACCTTTAAATCGTGACTCAAGCACTGGTGCTGGTTTTGATGAGAGGAATATCTTCTTTGCATATTTTCCCAGCAGTCCTTTCTCACCAGCGGGCAACACAAGCTGTCGTAGAAACCGTGACCTGTCACGGATGTCGTAGTTCTGGTCATACTTGGCGAGGTTAAAAACATACTGACATAGTAACTTGGTCTGTTTACTGTTTGTTATCACAAGCTTGGCCGACAGGTTCAGGATCTGCAGCTTTACTATGTCCTCCTGCAAGATAGACAAACATTCAATAGTAAGATTTACGGCATCTCTATTCCTAAATACATCTAAACCTAGGCGCTCTTCAAAGATTTTCATTCAAATTATTAATGTTGGCTTTAGTATTTGTATATAACTTATGTCAGCATTGAACCTGAAAACACTGCCAAATTCTGCTGCCAATATAAATATTTATATAAATAATTGATGAAAACAGTCAATTGCTAAAATATGCGCTATGTTAAATTTCACCATTTATTGTTTATTTTTCAATCCGACATATATTTGATGATTTCTAATCAAGGACTAGTCTGTATGTACAGCGGGGTGGTTGTGTACTGTTGTCTCTTATCCAAAACCTTGACTCTCCATGTGTTATGAATTTGATAATAGAATATTACACCTAAATAATAAATTTCCTTAAATATATTCAGTATAATTCAATAAATAATACATTTTGTTTCAGTCCAAATGCAAGTTTGCAGACTGTGCAGGTTAGAGACCGAAGCAAACTGCTTATGTATAAATAATAATTAAAGACTATGCGTAGTTCTCTCTATTTATCATACAGATACATGAGAGTATTTTAATGTACACTGTGATCCAGATATAACATGGTTCCCAGAAGTCACAGAGTCTGAACACGATATTGATGGAACCGCGTAATAAATACATCAGAGTTATGATTCCACATGTGGATGGAACAAGACATCATCTGTTGAAATTTATGCAAATGTCTTTCTTTCTGTTTCTTTCAATATATAGTGTAATTTATCATGAAATGATTACTGACATTGTTTCTATTCTATTAACATATTTTTTTAACGTATACACTGATAATTTGGACAAAAATACCACACGTGATACCACCCAGTAAGCCACCTTACAAGAAATCTATATTTAATATTTGTTGGCAATACTATGCCCGGTTAATAACAATAAATGAGTGATAACAAGTTACACCATTTTTGTCAATGTAAATCAATTAAAAGCGATGTTGTAGTTAGTCAGTCTGGATTAATAAGACATGTAGTTGATTCACAAATTAAGACATGGTCACAGTTAAAAAATGTAAAAAGCTAGCAAACTTAGAGATTTAGTTTAGATTTTTCAATCAATTCATCAATTGTAAAAGAGTAATTTTTTCATGAATCTGGTCACAAAATTAATATATATTTTAAATTTGGGAGCCATAGAAAAAATGTGTTATAACAAGTTTCACGTTATATCAGCCCTTGCTATATTAAGACAGCAGTGTATATTGTTAAAAGACTTTCAGAGAGTTTGTAAATAAAAATATTCATTTAAACTATGATTTTCCTATTATAAAAATGCTTCCTTCTTTATTACGGAGGGCATTGGCAACACATTTTGATATGTTAAAATATATATCTTTTAAATTTTGACAGAGAATTTATGCAAAAACATTAATTCAAACAGTGAATACCTCCTGGATGAAAGATTTAGCCATTTTTCGAAGGACATCAGGAGCAATTTTTGGTACACGCTCACTGTACTCCCCTATCAGCCATAGAATGCTAGCACGTGCCATTGGCACGGTGATTTTGTCCACCATCCTGGCCATGTGTATGATGATGTCCTTGTGAGTTGACGACTGTAAAATAGGACAAATGTAAAATGGTAAAACATGATATGTGCAAGAAAGTAAATAGGTTAAACATAAAGAAACAGAAAAATACATTGTTTGAAAAATAATTTGTGAAAAGCAAAATTTAGATACATGTATGTAAAAATTGCCAAACAGAGAATTTTACAGAATTTAATGTCTTGCATACAGGTATTGGCTTTATCACAAAGTGAGGCTATGAATAA
The DNA here is from genome assembly GCA_029582155.1 of Panopea generosa. Classification (NCBI taxonomy): domain Eukaryota; kingdom Metazoa; phylum Mollusca; class Bivalvia; order Adapedonta; family Hiatellidae; genus Panopea; species Panopea generosa. The sequence continues at coordinate 50,573,817 of CM055911.1, forward strand.
GTTATCGATGCAAGGCAAAAGCTAGACCAGTTATATTGTGTATGGGTCAAGTTTTATTTATAATGTGTAAAGAACTATGTCAAGGCCATCCAGAATGCTAATCTATGTGCCTTTGAAGTACATACGAGTTCCTCCATAATTAAAGAATATGTGAAGTGCCAACGCTATTAGCATTTTACGAGCTACATATACCGACGGGAGGAATGAAACATTGTCACTTCACCTTCTTTATTTGTATATATTTATGCCAAAGGATTGTTATATTGGCCCATTGCCGTGCATATACATTTATGACTGTCCGAAGACCCACAGTATCTGGGTCAATATCTAATCACTTTAAATAACGGCATATATGAAAATAATTCAAATATACATTTTATATACATGTATTGTTAAAATTTAGGGCAACCTCAGAAGGCAATAAATACCTGCATCTGTAGCAGCTTCTTGATCACTACAACACTCTCGGCAACCACACCCTCTGTATCAATAAAATAACATAAAACTGATAAAGTTGAGGTGAAAATAAGTATCTGGCACTTTTTATTTCAAAAGCGGGTTCATTGACTTAAGTATTTTTTTTACTAAAACTGAAGTCCTTTTATATAAAATGAAAGAAAATATTCTCAAAAATGTAAAAATGATGGACTGCTAATGACCAAGATGTTCCCTTTCATAATTGTGTGTATTGGTATATAATTCATGTCAATGCTAAATATTTAAAAACATATAATATACATGTATACTACATGACCCTTTACTATAATGACAAATATCCATAACAGACAGCCTATCATAATGTGTACTTTAATTCTGATCTTTGCAAAAACCTTAACATTTATAAAGACTACAATGTAGTATGTGCTATTCTAATATTACATATAAAATATTTTACAGTTTAGTGTAAACCTATTCATTTTAAATCAACTGTGAAACAAGTTCTACTTTAAATATAGAAATTTTAATATTCATTGATGTCTTTCTGGGTAGAACCAATACTAAGCATTATAGTTCCATATGCAAATAAAGTGCCTTGCTCAAGAACACAACACCCAGCCTTGGTGGGGGAATTAACCCATGGTGCTCTACCACTTCACCCTGGGCTCCATGCAAGGTAATACTCACAGTTATAAATAACTGTTGTTGTATATAAGCTTATTTTACATCACCACCGGTTTCCCATATGGGCAATGCCCCCAGTAGAGTGTTAATCCTTTTAGATTTTTGGGGAACGATGCAAGATACAAATAGAAACCCATTGTAAATTTCTTCTGGTTCTTTAGCAGGTTTGTTGTATAGTGCCATCACACACAGGAGCTTGGGGAGTGGATAATAACGTTTGATGCGGGTGGGGGTCCTCTGGCATATATAAAGAGTCTCTTTATATATGCCAGAGGACCCCCACCCCCATCAAACGTTATCATCCACTCCCCAAGCTCCTGTGCCATCACACAGTTTATAAAGTCCCATTTTTAGCTGACCAGCCCCAGGAATTGAACCTGTAACCCCAGGACTAGAAGTCTTGTGTTCTACCAACTGAGCTAAAGGGGCTGATTATTATAAATAACTATTAACATGGCAACTTTTTATAGAACATCTACATATACGTACCATCTCTATTTGACATGAGAAGCACAAGCCCGTTCAGGCACGTGTCTGTGACCTCCGCGATATTGCTGGCGCAGCGACCTATAGCCTGGATGGTGGCTGCAGCAAACTCTTTATCAGAGCTGGTCACGTATGTCTGAAACAACAATGGACAACACCGTTACATTTATTTCATCTACTCACAAGATTTATTGTGATTAACCATAGCTTTTTGAACAACCTTAAAACATTTATACCACATTATCAAAAAAATTATTAAGTAAATTTTTGTGTCAGAGTAAATTTTTTGTAAAAATGAAAATTTTAAATGTGATCCAAGCTTGTGTAATTTGAATTCACATCTTAGTGTTATTAACAGTTCTGTATCTCCAGCATACCTGCAGTTCCCTGAGAACGATGAACATATTTGCAGTTCCCTGAGAATAGTGGACATACCTGTGCACAGTTCCCTGAAAATGGTGGACATATCTGCAGTTCCCTGAGAATAGTGGACATACCTGCAGTTCCCTGAGAATGGTTGCTATGTTTGTCTCTGTGGCCAGGTTAGTCAGTATCTCTAGCTTCAGCAGCTTGATGTGGGTGGGATCATTGGAACGGATGTAGAAACTCTTCAGGGATGGCTCAAACATTCCCTTCTGTTTGATGGACATTGTGGCAATGTTACTGAGCACTACATACTGTACTTCCCTGAAAAAAGGGCACAATGCAGAGTAAACATGTGTAGTTTTGATATATTTTTTTTAAAATAGGGTTTAATACCATTTTGAACACGTTGCAGGTTATATAAAAAACATGTGTTACAGTTTGATGAAGAACTCAGAGATGTAAATATAAATGTGCAGATATAAATCTGAATATAACCCGCATTTATTTGCACGTAACTGGCAAATTGTTTCAAGTGTTTTGATTAAACTGGGATCTATCCATGATTTCAACGGGGAGGGATCAGTGATCTTGAGAAAAACAATGGGGAGGGTCAGTGATCTTGAGAAAGACAAGAAGGAGGGATCAGTGGAACTGAGAGACAACAGGGAAGGGATCAGTGACCTTGAGAAAGACAACTGAGAAGGATCATTAACCTTGAGAAAGATAATGGGGAGGGATCAGTGGTCTTGAGAAAGACAACGGGGAGGGTCAGTGATCTTGAAAAAGACAACGGGGAAGGATCAGTTGTCTTAAGAAAGACAACAGGGAGGGATCATTGAAATTGAGAAAGACAATGGGGAGGGATCAGTGAAATTGAGAAAGACAACAGGGAGGGATCAGTGACCTTGAGAAAGACAACGGGGAGGGATCAGTGGTTTTGAGAAAGACAACAGGGAGGGATCAGTGAAATTAAGAAAGACAATGGGGAGGGATCAGTGATCTTGAGAAAGACAAAGGGGCGGGATCAGTGATCTTGAGAAAGACAACGGGGAGGGATCAGTGACCTTGAGAAAGACAACGGGGAGGGATCAGTGACCTTGAGAAAGACAACAAGGAGGGATCAGTGACCTTGAGAAAGCACTAAGACAACTTACCCACAAAGGACCCAAAGCTTGAGTTACAATGTACATGTAGGAGCCAATTCATTAATTTCATATATACATGTACATGTATTGACATTCTTCATACCTATGCACAGTTCTCTGAAAATGGTGGACATACCTTCAATTCCCTGAGAATAGTGGCTATGTTTGTCATTGATAAAGATGAAAATTAATGAACTGTCTCTAATGTTTACATGTACATTCATAAGGCAGGTTTTTCAAGGAGAGTTCACATCTAGTATTCATATTCATGGTTTAAACTTATTTATTTTACTTCGATTGCGAAACAAGTTCTTACAACTTAGGCAAATCACGCTCCAAGTCTTCCTGGTTAGAACCAGTACTAAGCATATGTGGAAAAGTGTCTTACTCAAGGACAACACACATAGCCGTGGCGGAGGATCGAACCCACAACCCTCCAATCATGGGTTTGGTGCTCTACCACTGGACCACCTGCTCTACATTCATATCCATGACATAATTCATTCGTAATGAACTCATAGCAATATTAAAATGATTTTAACTGGATAGAGTACCAAATCCGGGATTGGAGGGTCATGAGTTTCATTGTCCCCCACTGTGATGTGTGGTGTCCTTGAGCAAGACACTTTTTCTGCACATGCTTAGTACTGGTTCTACCCAGGAAGACATTGTACAAGTTGTAATAGCTTGTTTTACAATCAAAGTAAAATAAATAAGTTTTGATAACATTTATTAACCACATTCAAGATTTATAATTGATCAAGACTCAAAATTGTATAATTTTTAATTGTTTTGGCGCTATGAAGCGATAGGTAGTGTACAAGAGGCATGACTTTTATTCTTCCATTTACAGACATCAGCTTAAATAGAAAGTTTTAGATACAACACATATCTACCTCTGTATCAGTTATAGGTAATAGCAAAACAGTATATAGTGGTATCAAATGAGTGTTTTACCAATATAAATATAAGGTATTAACTTTATTTGTTGACTATTCACGAGATATGAACTTACAAGTAGAGTTTATGTGAACCCCTTTTAGGGTTACATGATGTTGTTGCGTCACTTTCAACATTTTTTCAGTTTATATTGCGACGATGCCTACTTGAGACAGTATACTAAGCACTGATACACTGGAATATCATGCCGCAGACACATTGTATGATACCCCAACCAGTCACATTATACTGACACCGGGTCTACCAGACCTAGAACTATCCTCGAAATGCCGAGCACCAAGTAAGGAAGGAGGCTTTTTCAAGTCTTTGGTAGGACTTGTTTTTCTGCATGAGAGGCGAAAGCTCTACCCTAGACCCACACTGTGGTTGTAGGGTTACACTAAGTTCATATATCATTTACTTTCCACATATAACATTCACTCCTTCAATCAATAACATGCCTACAAGAAATTTTGGAAGAAACCCTGCTGTCAAAGACACATGTACATGTGTATCATACCCCACCCAGTCACATTATACCAACACTAAGATGACCTCTATTTTTGACATGAAATCGTCAGGGATCAAACTAACATTATCCAACATTCAAGGTAGTAGCTTTATTACTAGACACTATATTAATAGGACACTATGTTTGTCTGAAAAATATAACCAACATTTCTTACTTGTGACTTCTGAGGAGTCGTATGAGCGACTTGGCTACAAGTCCGACCTCTGACCTCGGGGCACAGTGATGATACAGCTGAGCAACACCCATCACAACCTGCAATAATACACAAGTTATATGAATACCTGATATATCTATTAACCTAGACACAGTGATTGTATAACATAGTCTTGCTTTTACTATGGTCACGCTACATGTATTTTCACATCTTGAATCCAAATCTGATTCTAGGTTTAGCATTTTTGAATTTAAATATTGGAGTCCTCTGCGACTGAGTGGTCCAAGGCGCAGTCTCAATATTCCTTTTCTCACACTGCTAAGGTCATACGTTTGAGTCCAAGTAATCCAAAAGCCAGTTACTTGCAGAAGGACAGTGGCTCTTCTCAGATTCATTCTGAAGACTCCCTCCACCAATAAAACTGGACATGCCATATATAACCTGAAATAAGTTAAAGAGAAAATGAAATAATAATATTGAGTTTCTGTACTTGAAGCCAATTTTAAATATTCATACAGGAAAGTCAAGACAATCATGCTCATCTGATACTGTAAAAAGATAATCAAAATTTATCATGAGTATCCGTGTGGGATAGAAAAATCTCACTGCAGGGTCAAAAATTTAAAATTGGAAGAGGTTAATTGCTGTCACTGTAAAAATATCCAATTTTTTAAGCGTACCAGAAAATACAACCATAAGTATTCAGGCACAGTGTTTATAATGCAAACTCTTGTCCTGTTCTACATGATGCTTAGAAATAGACTTTGCAGCATAACTCTTGGCGAAAAGTGTAAAAAATATTTCAATCAGTATGTTTCAAATAATACCAATTTTTTATTAAGGAATTTTTACTTATATTTTCAAAACTACCGGGACTTCACTAGATTTATTGAATATATTAAAGGGATTATATTGGCAAGTAACACAAACACGCTGTAAATCCAGACTTTTCATGTATACAGTGTGCACAAAATAATGCTATGTATTTATTTACTTGAAAGTTATCAAATTAACAGTAATTGAATATTGGCCAAAACTTTAATACGTCCAGAATAAAGTATTGCACAAGGTTTACATCGATCTCTGTAAACTTCCCGATATACGACATTGTGTCTCATTATTATTTGTCTCTCACATCTGATTCAAGTGTGAAAGTTATCAGTTACTTGCGGAGATAGGGTGTGCTCGAGTACTGGTTAATCCCAGGAAACAGTGGTTAGGTTAACTGATTGTCTGTTAGCCCTCGATGGCATAAAACTGACACTTAGTATTCAATCAATCTATCAAATTCAACATTTCCTTGTATTTCTTTAAAAGTACACCACACATAAGAGTAATTTTTTTTTAAATACATGTTGAAAGTGGTAGATGTTTGAATTGATGAAATTTCTCATTAAGATTCATAGATTTTAAATGCAACAGGACAAGAAATATATGCAGCTAGTCCGGGACTCAAATCTGGGACTTTCACTTACAGCACGAATGCTCTACTGACTGAGCTAGCCGGACTGCTTACTTAAGTTTCTCTCCTAACAAGTAAATTTTTTAGCTATCGTACTACCTTGTTTACAAATCACTTACCGCAGCATTTCTACTGTTGAGGAGAGGTTTACATTGCCGTAGAAGCAGTCTATGATCAGAGTCCATCGTGTAAACTTTAGGCTTTGGTTTCCCATTCTCCTCATCTTCATCTTCTTCTTCGTCTTCTTCATCTTTCTCTGACTCATAGAAAGGCTTCTCAACTTCCTCTCCCATGTCCTGGCAGACAAACACAGAACACACATGGAGGAGATTAGTTAACAAATCAAACCTGTCTTAAGCAGCCAGGCAAGGGAAGAAGCAAAAGTGGTCTTTTAAGACAGGTTTTGCTAAATACTATTGATTTTGCACTGAAAGTGAAGCAAATGTGGCTGCTTAAGACAAGTGGCTGCTTAATAGAGGTGACTGCTTACACAGATTGACTGTATACATATTAGACTGATATTTCTTTGAATAGTCTAAACACAGAATAATTTTATTCACAAGTCTTGATCTGAAATTATATCCTACCAATTTGAATGATATCTTGAACATATTTGGTCTCATTCTAGGTAAAGCCTTAGGCTTATAATCAATTTTAATTCACATGTCTTTTTCTGTAATCATACATGTAGCATACTTATCTGAATGAATTTTGAAGCGTTCAACTTAATTAAAGCATTTCCAGTCGAAGCAAATAAATATTCCGATGTCTAACAAACATATCATCACTACATATGCAAGCCTAAGGGTTTTCATTTTGCTTGGTTTTAGTAAATATTTCTGTAGCACAATGAAATAGTTATATTCTGTATTTCACACAGTTTTCCCGTGAAAAACATAGAAGGCCTTTGAAAACAGTGCAAGAAGTTTTCAGATTGCTCATTACGAGCAATCTGAAAACTTCCTGCAGTTTTCCACTGTCAGTTAATATAAACACAATTCACCCAATAATTCAAAAGCCTTCTATATAAGGTGTCCAAAGGCGTCTATATGAGAGATGTCCAAATGCATCTATATGAAGTAAAGGGTTAAGAGTTGTGATTACGAAATACAATCCCTGCATGGTAGTAATTTCACAAATTCAGACCTTTATGTTAAAGTCAAATACAACTTACATCTGAGTTAGGATTAATGAACTGTGTACGCGAGTATCTGGTTAACATGTTGATAATCACGACCTGACCCCACTCTTCTACATCCACCAGAAGGTTGCAGAGTTTACGATAATTCTTGTGTATCAAGTCAATCCTCTCTGGACAAACCTCCTCAAATGCCTGGATTGCACTGCCGGCTACCAGCTGTAAATATATTAGGTATATTCAAGCATCTATATTCATGTTACTTAACACAATACAGGAAATACATGGCATATCCTCTTTTATTGTGAATCTGAGTAGAAATATCCTTCATTATGCGAGTAACTGTCAAACTTCCTTACATATGCGAGTAGTGGGGTCCTCCGTAGCTGAGTGGTCTAAGGCGCCATCTCAAGATCACCCACCTCACCGATAATGTTGTAGGTTCAAGTCCTGCTTGCTCCAAAAACTTTATGTGAGAAAGTTTTCAGTTCATTACAGAAGGACAGTGGTTTTACTCAGTCTGAGGTCCTCCTCCACCTGTAAAACTGGATATGCCATATATAACCTGAAATGTGTTGAAAATGGCGTTAAACCCCATTCATTATGCAATTGACTGTCAAATGTCCTCACATAAAGTTTACAGTCCAAGTTGGCTATGAACGTACGACCTCAGAGAGGCAGGTCATCTTGAGATATTGTCTTGGGGAGGATACCATACAATAGGTCTTGAAATAATGTTTATTGCTATCTACCAACAAAACATATTCAGTAAATATACCTGAGAGGGATAACATGTTTATTGGGAATCTGTGATAAAAGTTGCTGTATTCCATAAATAATCTATTTTCTCGAAGGATTCAAAAATAAAATTTTGAAAGAAAAACACATTTTCCTAAAACCTGTTTAACACTTACTGTTGTTTTGTCAGCCAGAAGTTTCTCAATTACTTCTATCAGCTGGTCTTTCTGCTCTGGGTCAATACTGCAAATAATAAATAACAATTCTATAAATACATTCAAGAAAAATTTATTACTTCTATATTCTCAAATTAAAATGTTTGGAAAAACAAGTTTAATTTATAAAAAATGTATTAAAGCCGAAGTTTATGATAGTACAGTAGAACTTCGATTGCTCGAACTCGATGGGACTGGACAAAATAGTTCGAGTCAGTGGTAGTTCGAGTCAAGCCTGGTAACACAATCATCGTACATGTACATGGTGTACAAGTACGTTTGTGAGTGTGTTATTGAATACCAGAAAAGATGATTTCCAAATATAATTAATTGTATTACACAATAATTACTTAATTTACCTTTTATCATCATAATTTTATATACTCACGTATAAATAGCTATATTTAGCTTTTTGTGTGTGTGAGAATGTAAATGACATGATAATCACACTCCGGTTTTACTGGGTTCTTCACCAAGTTGCTCAGCAATCGTCAAAGAGGCTGACTTAGTTATCCCCGGTTACCGGGGCCGTCACTAAGTTGCTCAGCCATTTCTTCTTCAGGTAAATGTGTTGTTAAATGCAACATTGTGAAATGAGACTGAACTTCCCATGTCTAACATTTATAGGGTAAAATTGTATGTGACACTCTTTACTTTTCAATGTTTTCAATATAAATTGGTTTTATTTTTATTTCATCTTAAATTACAAATAAACATCAAATTAAGAATCAAATTAACTTAATTAGTATAACTGACCTTAATTAAACAACCACCTGCCTTTAACAGTCACATTCCCACTTTTCAATTCCATGGATTTAGAACAATTGACCTAAATTAAACAACCACCTGCATTTAACAGCCACATTCTTTATTTTTCAATCCTACTGGTTTAGTACAATTGACCTTAATTAAACAACCACTTGCCTTTAACAGTCATATTCTCTATTTTCAATTCCATGGGTTAAGTACAATTGACCTAAATTAAACAACCAAATGCATTTAACAGCCACATTCTCTACTTTCCATTCCATGGGTTTAGTACAGTTGACCTAACTTAAGCAATCACCTGCCTTAACAGCCACATTCTCTATTCTCAATTCTACAGGTTCAGTACATTTCACATTTGGCAATTTTGTTGCTTTAAGTGACTTCTTAAGACCGGTTTGATATAATATGTAAGTGTGTATTCTTATCCATGTTTGTTTACCTGTACAATTTTGGAATGGCGTGAGCAGCAGTTTTCCTGACATAGGGTGACATGTCCATCACAGACTCCTTGATGGCCAACATCATGATAGGTGCAATCATGCCCACCCGGATACTGGATAAAACACGCAGAGCACTTGCTCGGATTAACTGGTTTGGATCCTGTCAAGATAAAGTACTGGAATTATTGTCAATACAGTCTCATATGAATGGGGTTTGGCACCATTTTCAGCACATTACGGGTCATATTATTATGACAACCAGTTTTATTGGTGGAGGAAGTCTCCAGATCCATACACATGAATTTGAGTAGAGCTGCCCGCCTTCTGCATGAAGCTGGACCCGATAGCTTACTTTCAATCGAGGGGTCTTTTTGAATCCTCGTCTAGCCACAGTCTCTGTGATGAATGATATACAACATTGCATTAATTTCTTACTCTTGAATCAGTGGGAAAGTTGTCAGTTACATGTGGAACCAGGTGCGCTCGAGTACTGGTTAACCTTCCAGAATCTCAGGAAAGAGTGGTCAGATAAACTGACTGACTGTTAACCTCGATGGCATAAAAATGATGCTAGATTAATACTCAAGCAGCCTTCAGCAAGTATCTAAGATACAAATATAAATTTTAAGGACAAAGCTAGGTTCAAGCCCATGACCTCAGTAGAGAGGTCTACAGAAATGTAATTCTTAAGAACCAGTTTTACAGTTGCAAGAAATGTTTAATGTTACAAATGATATTTTTATATAAATTTTCATTGAAACAGTATTTTTATATTAAATTACAACTATTACCATAAAAGCCAGGGCAGTAGTACAGCAGATAGTGATTGTCGCCCATGCTAGAAGTTGTGGGTATGATCCCCTGCTTAGCCTCTCAAAAAACAACTGTCAGTACTGGTTCTACACAGGAAGACTCAAGAGTGGTTCATACAGGCTCTGAGCTTACTTTGCAATCAAGCTAAATTAACTTTGTATAAACTAAACCAATACTGAATTGATATTGGAGACAACAAACCTTAAGAGCTCGCTGGAATGTACTGATAGACAACAGGGCCAAATCTTGTTGTTCTTCTGCATATCTGGTCAGATATACATACACTAACTTCTTTACCTGAAATGTAACACAGTCAATTTCCCCTTCAGAAATATGTAAGTGATAGTTTGAATTCCCCTTCAGAAAGGTGTAAACAATAGCTTGAATTATCCATTAAAAATGTGCAAGTGAAATCATGATAAAAAAAATTAAAGCTTTGAACGGTAATAAAAAATTTGGGTAGCTGCAATTTTGAGTAAGTAGAAAGGAGCACGGCAAATAATATATTTTTTAAGGATGGCCTTAACGATAGTTTGAAATATGTAAGCGATAGTTTGAATTTTCCTTCAGAAATGTGTAAGCAATAGTTTGAATTTTTCTTTAGAAATGTATAAGCTATAGTTTGAATTTCCCCTTTAGAAATGTGTAAGCAATAGTTTGAATTTTCCTTCAGAAATGTGTAGGCGCTAGTTTGTATTTCCCCTTCAGAAATGTGTAAGCGCTAGTTTGTATTTCTCCTTTAGAAATGTGTAAGCGCTAGTTTGAATTTCCCCTTTAGAAATGTGTAAGCAATAGTTTGAATTTTCCTTCGGAAATGTGTAAGCACTAGTTTGTATTTCCCCTTTAAAAATGTGTAGGCGCTAGTTTGAATTTCCCTTTTAGAAATGTGTAAGCGCTAGTTTGAATTTCCCCTTTAGAAATGTGTAAGCGCTAGTTTGAATTTCCCCTTTAGAAATGTGTAAGCTATAGTTTGAATTTCCCCTTTAGAAATGTGAGAGCGATAGTTTGAATTTCCGTTTTAGAAATGTGTAAGTGATAGTTTGAATTTTCCCTTTAGAAATGTGTAAGCTATAGTTTGAATTTCTCCTTTAGAAATGTGAGAGAGATAGTTTGAATTTCCCCTTTAGAAATGTGTAAGCGATGGTTTGAATTTCCAAATTTAGAAATGTGTAAGCTATAGTTTGAATTTCCCCTTTAGAAATGTGTAAGCAATAGTTTGAATTTTCCTTCAGAAATGTGTAGGCACTAGTTTGTATTTCCCCTTCAGAAATGTGTAAGCGCTAGTTTGTATTTCTCCTTTAGAAATGTGTAAGCGCTAGTTTGAATTTCCCCTTTAGAAATGTGTAAGCAATAGTTTGAATTTTCCTTCGGAAATGTGTAAGCACTAGTTTGTATTTCCCCTTTAAAAATGTGTAGGCGCTAGTTTGAATTTCCCTTTTAGAAATGTGTAAGCGCTAGTTTGAATTTCCCCTTTAGAAATGTGTAAGCGCTAGTTTGAATTTCCCCTTTAGAAATGTGTAAGCTATAGTTTGAATTTCCCCTTTAGAAATGTGAGAGCGATAGTTTGAATTTCCGTTTTAGAAATGTGTAAGTGATAGTTTGAATTTTCCCTTTAGAAATGTGTAAGCTATAGTTTGAATTTCTCCTTTAGAAATGTGAGAGAGATAGTTTGAATTTCCCCTTTAGAAATGTGTAAGCGATGGTTTGAATTTCCAAATTTAGGAATGTGTAAGCTATAGTTTGAATTTCCCTTCAGAAATGTGTAAGCTATTAAACTGGCTAAAAACACCTTTATTCAAAAACACCATGACTATCTATACTCACTGACCCTGTATTGCCAAAAATATATCTATTTAAACATGCCAAAATAATATATTGAAAAGGGCTTTCCTAACTTGGGCTACGTGCCTAGTAAGACTGAAATAGATTTCACGCTTAAAATGGTCAACATATTTTGTGATGTATAAAATGAGTCGTGATTTCATTTTGATTTCAATTTGATCCATTATACAGTTTTATTGTAGTAAAAATTGTTTCAACTTCGAAAGAGTAAAAAATGACGATGCAAAGATTGTCTGACTGTATTTAAGTGCTATCTATTTTTAGAATGGGGATCATTTTCCAATTTACCACTCCAAGTTACATTTTGATTTTGCCACGTTTTGGTGGACTTGACATACTAACTTACATTTATTTGGTTTATACAGTCGAAACTTATTATCTCGATACTGGAGGGACTGCCGGAAAACTTGAGATATCTGAATATCGACATAGATTTTGTCCCAAAATCAATATTTATTTTCATTACCTGGGCTGAGTTCAGCGCAGTTAAACATGTTTACTTTGTTTATAAACGCAAACAGGCAGCTAACGAACAAAAAGTAAACGGAAATCAGTCTACTCGGCATTGTCCCTTCTCTTCCCATTAGTCACATGATTAAACTTCTGCAATCAAAAGTTTGCCAACAAATTAAACGTTTCAGCAAACTTAACGCAGCCCATATAATTGTTGCATGTCATTTGTACTTTCGCATTACGGTCCGTGCAGTAGAATTACACCGTCATGATCAATGCTAATATCTGGGTCCTTGTTTGAAGTTCTCGGCAGTGTCAGATATAACTTGAGGCTGACTGATTGAATCAAATGATATTTAAACAAATTAACATGCAATCACCAATTAGATGACACGATGTTTGCAATGTTCTGTAAGTCATTAAAACTGACACCTTTGTTGTTGACCGGAAATATGTGTTGCATCATAAATAAAACTGTGAAAAATGGCACACGCTGTGGAAAAACACACAGTATTATGTGAACACTAAATATGTCAAGACAAACAATCAATTAAAGGTGTTAAATGATCAATCGGGGACTAAAACTGGGATCATGACATTGGGAGTATCAACAGATAATATTGAGTTAAAATGAGTTTATTTATATAAACAAAGATGCGGAAAAGTTTGGACTGGCAAAAAATATCGACATTACCAGAATATTGGTTAAAGCGATATCGAGATAACGATTTTCGACTGTATTTATTAATGATAATGAGATGCTCTTTATCCATTTTGATAATTGATTGAAGAAATTAATAGCATTTTATTCTGATACACTCCCTTTAAGATCAAACTATTACAATTTACAAGACTTTTTCCAGATCAAAATTAAAATGAATGTTTAATGGTATCATGGAATTGAATAAACTGTTTAACAGAAATATTTTTGTTTCTTGCAATGGTGAATATAATCCAAATAACATACTAAAAGGTAACTTCGAATCTCATACTGTTTTCATAACTAAATCCAAATAACAAACTTAAAGGTAGGTTTGATTCTCATACTGGTTTCATTACTTTTAAGCTTTTTATTTAATAAATGTGCTTACAAGTTTTCAACTTACTTCCAAATTTTTTGAGACAACGTTCTTCACAACTGCAGGAAATAAATCTGACGCATCTTTACCTTTTGCTACCATCTACAAATCAGGTGTTGAAAAATATAATACAAGTAACAGACAAAAACAAGCACTGGTAAACAATTAGAATTAGAGCTATGAACTTATTTATTTATTGATATAATAGCTCATTAAATGCACTTAATTTAATGTCTGTCCATCCGTTTGCTTCTGTCTGTCCGGGCACACAAATGGGTAGTTAAGTGTCTAGGGTTAGTAATTTTTATGGACAGTTGAAAAGCAGTTGAAAAATAATTACGTGGCTGTTTCTAGCCACATAAAAACAGCTTTTATGTGGGTTTTTTTCTCTTATGTGGCTAAAATTATCTAAAATTTAGCCACACAAGTAATAAGATTGACGCAAAGAACCCACTTAAAATACCCATTCGCGAGAACGTCCATCCGTCCATCCATCCATGTTTGTCTGTCTATCCATCTGTGTCTGTCTGTCTTTCATTTAATAAAATAATTAACTACCAGTATTATAAGCATTAGCAGGCCCATAATATTTGTTTCCTGTTGACTGACACAGACTCTCAAATTAAAGGAGTGTTGGTAAGGTAGGTAGGTATTAATCCTTTTTTTTTTTAAGGAGTGGAAAAATGTTCTAGAGAACTTAAACAATTATTATGTCATTGATAATATATGTATGTATCAAATGTTTGGTAAGTGTTAACAAAAACATTTCAGAAACACCAATAAAATATTTGAGTATGAAGCTTTTTTGTGGGTCAGTCAAGCAACAGGAAACATATACTTTTTTAGCTGTGGCCTTGTGAAACCAGTCTTTACTAACTTTAATATATAAACTTCCTTTATCATACAAATTTAAATGTGACAAACCCCAATAATCCGTTTCATGGCATCAAGTTTCTGGGAGTCTTTGTTGCCATCCAGCATTATCTTTAAGTCTTCATGTCTGAAAGATGAAATCTCTACTATTATCTCCCTTGAATACTTCTGATCAGATAAAGGAGGTAGAATGAAAAATTTTAGTACTCTCTTTCTTCTTTTTTCATGGCTTTGTATTGCTTTCTATTTTTTCTTACCATGTGTTAAATGGTCAGTATTTTAGAGATTTGGCATTTGCTGTAGTGTTTACATGGAAGAGATAGCTGTTTACCATGACACGTTCATAAAACTCATTTACAGTTATGTAAAATAACTGATTTGGATTGGACAGGCTCATCTACATTGGCGAAAATTTGAGATATTTTCAAAGTTTCGATGGCTGACACTTTCTCGATACTTAACAGATTTAAGAATAGTAGGTACTGTTGAACAGATAATATATCCTACACAGGAGTGTATAGTTAATGTGAATGGATAGAATATAATGAGAATTTGTTTTAATGAGAGCATTGAGTTCAAGTTGATGTGAATATATGCGACAGTGCACTAGTCTTTATTATACGTTATATATATATAGGGATATAGAATATAAATTGTCACTAGCCCTTGTGATGACAACAGTTCTGATTCATCCCTCTATGTTTTTATTTCGATATCCGACAAGCTGGTCATTAATGCGTTTTGTGTTGTGCTAGTATGCATACTGGCCGAAACATGATTGGTTAACTTTGCTCTGTTGTAGAGTTTGTCATTTTACAAGTTTATTTATTGTGCTACACTGCTTGTAACTTCATAACTGTGTAGCACGTACCTATCTGCCGTCTGCGGTATCACCCAAACGACATGACGAGTAGGAGGATACACTGAAAACATCACATGATGCAAATTTTACCTTTTAAATTCGTTATTAAAGAAGCTGCTACTGGCAGGATCGGTGGCGAGGTCTGCCTCCCCACTACCAGTAGAAGACGGGGGTCTATCATTGTATCCGCTTGAAGCCTGGAATCCACCGTTTCCAGCCATTCTACACAAAATTTACTATCAAATGTGCCAACTGTCAAATGATGACTTCCGGTTACTTTACGCCGGTGTAGCATAAGACCTTTAACACCGTGAGATTCGTCAGACATCCAGTGTCACGTTAGAGGTGTAACCCCACCATTGATTTTTGTTCTTTATTCTATAGTAAATAATAAAAGTTTGAAGGCTTGTCATTCATAGAGAGTCCCAAATGAAAGAAGTGAAACCTACATTTTACTGTTTGTCAACCTCTGCACTATCAAAATATGATGAGAAAAGTATGGGTCATGTGTCATATAAGAGATTTTTTTTCTGCTCAGTGTGTACACTGGTGACAAATTGAAAGTAGATTTCCGAAATCATGAATTCGTATCCCAATTTCCAAGCATCATTTTTTTTTCTAAATTCACAATTCAAAATAACAATGCTATCAAAATGTTCAAAATACATCAATAATGCCATTCAAATAAAAAAAATGAGCATTAAAATAAGGAAAATGCATTTTTAAAGAAGAAGAATTGAGGATTATTTATAACCGCCATTATGCGACTACCCCACGGAAGCACTACCTTTTTGCAATGGTGGCACTATGCCTAGATCTGCCGTGGGGTCATGAGTTTCACACGCGGAAAATTACGGTTTGAATCGAACAATTCTATTTGTTTAAAGGTTATTAATCATTTGAAAACGCGTGTCTTTGTTTAAACATAGGTTGAAATGGCAAAAAAACAACAACACTGGAGTGTTACTTTACTCTTAAAACGTACACTTATGACAATAGAAAATAGACGTGTTATTAACCGCTATAAGAGAAGGAAAAATCACCAACAGTGAATCACGGTTAAACACAATTTTTACTAAATTAATAACTTTTATTTCAGTGAAACATACACCGATCGAAAGCTGAACTATTACCTGATCGAGTGATGTTAGCATATTAATAGAAACTGGCGTAACTACGGAGAATTCAGCATTTATTCACGGACATTCCTTCGCAACACGGCGAAAAATACCCACAACCATATCATACAGTATTGTAGTAGCTAGTGAAATCGCTGATTAAACAACATGAATGCTAAACATATTATTAGATTAGTAAAGTATAAAAATAAAAGAAAACAGCGTTTTTAACTTTAGTAAAATAGAAAAATTAGATGTTGAATAACATAGATATAAAAACATGATGAACAACATATCATTTATGTAAATTACAAAATAGGCTTCATCTTTTATTAAAAATGCAAACTACACTAATCAAGTTATAATTGAAACAATGACCGATTGGTGGGCCGTGTAATTTTAATAATTTAATAATTTGTAAATGCGAATAAATTAAGGAAAAATAAGCATTAATTTTTGGCAATATGCGGTTGCATATCACGCGTCACGGAAACAAGAATTAGCCGTGGCACTTATAATATCAATCACTACTTCTAAGTCAGTTAAATAACTTTATACTCGTTACAGCATACTGCTACATTTTCCATTCGTTCATTCACCCATCCATCCATCCATCCACCCACCCACCGTGATAACATGGTGGTAGTAGTAGTAGTAGTAGTAGTAGTAAGTAGTAGTAGTAGTAGTAGTGGTGGTGGTAAATTGGAGGAAGTAGTAGTAGTAGTAGTAGTAGTAGTAGTAGTAGTAGTAGTAGTATTAGCAGTAGTGATGGTGGTGGTAGTGGTGGTGGTGATTGGAGTAGTAGTAGTAGTAGTAGTTGTAGTAGTAGTAGTGGTGGTGGTGGTGGTGGTGGTGGTGGTGGTGGTGGTTGTGGTGGTGGTAGTAATTGTAGTAGTAGTAGTAGTAGAAATAGTTGTTATTGTAGTAGTAGTAGTAGTAGTAGTAGTAGTAGTAGTAGTAGTGGTGATGGTTGTAGTAGTATTAGTATTAATAGTAGTAGTAGTAGTTATAGTAGTACTAGTACTAGTAGTAGAAGTAGTACTAGTAGTAGAAGTAGTAGAAGTAGAAGTAGTAGTGGTAGTTGTAGTAATAGTACTACTAGTAGTAGTAGTAGTGGTGGTGGTGGTGGTAGTGGTGGTGATTGTAGTAGTAGTAGTAGCTGTAGTAGTGATGGTGGTGGTGTAGTGCAGGTAGTAGTAATAGTAGTAGTATTTGTAATAGTAGTAGTAAAAGTAGAAATAGTAGTAGTAGTAGTAGTAGTAATAGTCATAGTAGTTGTGGTGTTGGTTGTAGTAGTAGTGGTAGTAGAAGTAGAAGAAGAAGTAGTTGTAGAAGTAGAATTATTAGTAGTTGTGGTAGTAGTAGTAGTAGTAGTAGTAGTAGTAGTAGTAGTAGTTATAGTAGTAGTAGTAGTAGTAGTAGTAACAGTAGTGGTGATGGTGATGATGGTGGTAGAACCGCCTCTAGTAAATTGATAACAAATCAAGCTATTAAAATTCAAAAATAATAGATAAAAGCGACCCTAATACTTTCAGTTAAATTGATGACAAGCAGTCTAGGACTTGTCCTCTTCTTGAAAAATATTATTTGGATTTAGAAGGTAGTAGTCACTCTATAGTAATTCATTTGAAACGTGCAAAATTCCTCACTTACACTTATACCGGCTTAAGCGACATCTATTCGCAAGCAACACTATATCAGTTCCATGATTCCAAGAAACATAACTAAAAATTACGCTGGAGGGACAAAAATCTTACTGTGTTAAATCTGACAACGGACAATCGAAACATATGTATCACTTGTTTTTGACGGAATGGTTTGTGTATCACTTGACGATTCTGTTATTCCCAGACTGGTTACATCCAATTTGATGACATGTAACTTTGAACCAACTTGACAAGATAACTTATTGCAAAGACAAAATGTACCTATGTACATCTATATGTATTGCTTCTCAATCACATGTGGTCGTTAACAGATTGCGACGAAACATGTGAAGATGCCTTTAGCAATGGATTATCAATGCTATTAATAGCTATTTCAATAAACCATATATTATGTCCCTTTTTCTTTTAAAATAAATAAACAAATTGAGTATTATGGTGAACTAAAAATGTGAAAAATATAACAACAGATAAAATATTTATTGATTTATATAATGACGAAATAAATATCTTTTTAACATTTAATAATAATCATGGTATGCAAATGTTTGTAACGTGATAAAAGTTTTATCTTAGGTATATAAAATATCTTAATATATGTTTATCGAACGTTACTTTATATCACGGCGGTTTACCAGTTAGGTGAATAGCCCCTTGTTTATAAATCCCCATCCATGGGGTCGACCAAACTACGGTTGTATTCTTACAATTGCTTAATCACCGGTCGTGGAGGATTAAGCGCCTTTCCTATATTCTTACATATTTTCATATACTCTGCACTTACTTTTGTTTCTTCAAATTTCTTAGCTTAAAACACTCTTACTACATTCTTTTCATACTTGCTTTTTTTGACTTAGTTCAAACTTCATTCTTTTAATATTTTTATTCTGCTCATACTTTATTCTTGTATTCTTCATTCTATCCACCCTTACTTCATTCTTGTTTTCCTTTCCAACCTTACTTCATTCTTTTTTCCTTTCCAACCTTACTTCATTCTTAGTATTCTTTCTTTTCATACTTCATTTTTTTTAACCTTTCCATCCTTACTTCGTTCTTGTTTTCTTTTCCATTCATATTTCAGTCTTGTTTTCTTTTCCATCTTTACTTCATACTTGTTTTACTTTTCATCTTATTTCATTATTGTTCCTATCTTTTCTTACCTCATTCTTATTTTCCTTTCTTTTCATACAGCATTCTTCTTAACCTTTCCATCCTTACTTCATTATTTTTTTCTTTTCCGTTCTTATTGCAATCTTGTTTTCTTTTCCATCCTTACTTCATTCTTGTTTTGCGGACCTTTCCAATCTAATACTCGTTTGGTACCCAAATAAGACGATTAAAGCACCAACATTATTGGAACTTGCTTATTTGGTACTTAAATTACATAAGAAAAGCACCAACTGCATGCGAACTACACGTTTGCTAAATAAAAAACAAATAAGACAGGTACCAACGGCATCAGAACCACACTTCTGGTACCAAATAACATAATTAATCACCAACGGCATGGGAATCACATGTCTTGTACCAAATTACACAATTAAAGCACAAACGGCATGATAATCACACGTTTGATGCCTAAATTGCACACGAAAAGCCGTACCTGCATAATAAGCACGTGTATGGTACTTAAATTACACTAGACAGGCAACAACCGCATACGAGAACCACACGTTTTATACCTAAAATACCAAAGACAGTCACCAACGGCATGATATGTACACGTTTGGTACCTATATTACACAAGACAAGCACAAACAACATGAAAACCACACGTTAAGTACCTAAATTACAAAAGACAAGCGCTACCTGCATGATAAGCACGTGTTTGGTACCTAAATTACACAAGACAAGCATCAATTTCAGGAGAACCACACGTTTGATGCCGAATATACGCAAGACAAGCACTAGCGCCATGAGAAACACACCTTTGGTACCTAAATTATACAGGACAAATTACCTGCATGATAAGAACATGGTATTTGTTCAGTACTTAGATTACACAAGACAAGCACCAATTGCATAATAAGCACATGTTTCGTACCTTTTCTCACTTGATACAGAACATACTTAATCGACTGTAGATTTTAGACGTCGTTGTAACCCTATAAGTAAAATATATAGCTGTTGTCAGAACCCCTTAATCTATTTTCTGCTCTAGCTGTTGTTAGAGTCCCCATATATCTTATATCATCTAGCTGTTGTTATATCTCCTATATGAGTAATATGCTCTAGCTGTTGTTATATCTCCTATATGAGTAATATGCTCTAGCTGTTGTTATATCTCTTATATGAGTAATCTGCTCTAGCTGTTGTTATATCTCTTAAATGAAAAATATGCTCTAGCTGTTGTTATATCTCCTATATGAGAAATATGCTCTAGCTGTTGTTAGAGTCCCCATCATGTCTTATATCATCTAGCTGTTGTTATATCTCCTTTATGAGAAATCTTCTCTAGCTGTTGTTAGAGCTCCAGTTTGTGTAAGCTATTCTAAGCTTTTGTTATAATAACTTCTATTACAATTTAACTGTGGTAAGAGCCCGGGTGTCAGTATTATTCTCTAGTTGTTGTTATAACCCTCACATGCATAATCTGCTTTAACTGTTGTTACAGCCTCTTTTTGTGTAAAATCGTATAACAGTTGTTAAATCCATTATATGACTAATTTGACTTAGCTATTGTGTTAGAGTCGCGATTTGTAGTATAATCTAGCCGTTATTACAGTCAAATTGTATGTAATACTTTCTAGCTATTGTTAGGGCTCCTATATTTTTATTTGCTTCGGCTAATGTTACAGCCCCTAAATATGTGTTATTCCTAACTGTTGTAAGAGATCATATGTGTGCAATATTCTCTAGCTATTGTTAGAGTTCCTATATTTTATCTGCTTCAGCTATCATTACAGCCCCTAAATATGTGATATTTCCTAACCGTTGTTAGAGCCCATATGTATGTAGTATTCTCTAGCTATTGTTATAGCTCCTATATTTTTATTTGCTTCAGCTATCATAACAGCCCCTAAATATGTGTTATTCCCTAACTGTTGTTAGAGCCCATATGTATGTAGAAACTCTAGCTATTGTTAGAGTTCCTATATTTTATCTGCTTCAGCTATCATTTCAGCCCCTAAATATGTGATATTTCCTAACCGTTGTTAGAGCCCATATATATGTAGTAACTCTAGCTATTGTTAGAGTTCCTATATTTTTATTTGCTTCAGCTATTATAACAGCCCCTAAATATGTAATATTTCTTAACCGTTGTAAGAGCCCATATGTATGTAGTATTCTATAGCTATTGTAAGAGTTCCTATATTTTTATTTGCTTCAGCTATCATTACAGCCCCTAAATATGTGATATTTCCTAACCGTTGTTAGAGCCCATATGTATGTAGTATTCTGTAGCTTTTGTTAGAGTTCCTATATTTTTATTTGCTTCAGCTATTATAACAGCCCCTAAATATGTGATATTCCCTAACCGTTGTTAGAGCCCATATGTATGTAGTATTCTCTAGCTATTGTTAGAGTTCCTATTTTTTTATTTGCTTCAGCTATCATTACAGCCCCTAAATATGTGATATATCCTAACCGTTGTTAGAGCCCATATGTATGTAGTATTCTCTAGCTATTGTTAGAGTTCCTATATTTTTATCTGCTTCAGCTATCATTACAGCCCCTAAATATGTGATATTTCGTAACTGTTGTTAGAGCCCATATGTATGTAGTATTCTCTAGCTATTGTTAGAGTTCCTATATTTTTATTTGCTTCAGCTATCATTACAGCCCCTAAATATGTGATATTTCCTAACTGTTGTAAGAGCCCATATGTATGTAGTATTCTCTAGCTTTTGTTAGAGCTCCTAGCTATTGTTATAGCTCCTATTTTCTTATCTGCTTCAGCTATTATTACAGCCCCTAAATATGTAATATTTTCTAACTGTTGTTAGAGACCATATGTAATTTATCTTGTCTAGTTATTGTTAGAGCTTCTGCTTATTGAAAATAACACATCAATGTCCACATATGTGTAATATACTCTAGCAATTGTTAGAGCCCCTTTACGAGTTATCTATTCTAGCTTTTGTTACAGCACTTGTGCGTAGAATTCGTGTGTAAATTTCTTTTATTACAACTACTATATTTGTTATTTGATCTAGCTGTTGTTAAACCCCCTTTATGTGTATTTTTTCATAGCTGTTGTTGGTGCCGCTATGTGTATAATATTGTTTAATTGTTGTTAGAGCCCCTACAAATTTAATATAACGTAGCTGTTGTTAGAGCCCATATATGAGGAATCAGCTCAGTATTTGCGTAGTAATTTCGTGTGTGTGTGTGTGTGTGTGTGTGTGTGTGTGTGTGTGTGTGTGTGTGTGTCCTATGTGTGTAACAGTTTCTACATGTCGTGAAAGTCACTATGTGTGTAATATGCTCTAGCTGGTGTTATAGCTCCTATATACGTAGGATGTTCCTATGTGTGTAACAATTTCCTCATGTTGTAAAAGCCACTATGTGTGTAATATGTCCTAGCTGCTGTTAGTGTCTCTATATACGTAAGGAGCTCATATGTGTGTAACAATTTCTACATGTTGTAAAAGCCACTATGTGCGTAATATGCTCTAGCTGGTGTTAGAGCTCCTGTATACGTAAGGTGCTCATATGTGTGTAACATTTTCTACATGTTGTCAAAGTCACTATGTGTGTAATATGCTCTAGCTGGTGTTAGAGCTCCTATATACGTAGGATGTTCCTATGTGTGTAACAATTTCTACATGTTGCAAAAGTCACTATGTGTGTAATATGCCCTAGCTGCTGTTAGTGTCTCTATATGCGTAAGGAGCTCATATGTGTGTAACAGTTTCTACATGCTGTAAAAGCCACTATGTGCGTAATATGCTCTAGCTGCTGTTAGAGCTCCTATATACGCAAGGAGCTCCTATGTGTGTAACAATTTCTACATGTTGTAAAAGTCACTATGTGTATAATTTTAGAGCTCCAATATACGTAAGGTGCTCCTATCTATCTAACAATTTCTACATGTTGTAATAGCCACTTTGTGTGTTATATGCTGTAGCTGTTGTTAGATTCCTTATATGTGTAATTTGCTTTACCTGTTGTTAGAGCCCCTATCTGTGTACCATTATCTCTCTGTTTTCTCGACCCATATATTTGTGTTATCTGCTTTAGCTATTGTTAGAGCGACAATCTGTGTAATATTCTCTGGCTGTTTTCTGGATCCACATTATATGCGTTATTTGCTCTAGCTGTTGTTAGATTCACTATATGAATAAGTTTCTCTATGTGTGTAACAATTTCTACATGTTGTAAGAACCACTATGTGTGTAATATGCTCCAACCAGTTTTAGATTACATGGATATATAATTTGCTCTAGCTGCTGTTAGAGTTCCTATATGTGTAAGGTGCTCGTATGTGTGTTACATATTCTACATGTTGTTAGAGTCACTCTCTGTGTATTACACTCCTGCTATTAGAGCCCCTATATATAACTGTTGTTAGATTCCATATATGTGTAATATGCTGTTACTGAAGTAAGAACTCCTGTATGAGTAATATGTTAAATATGTTGGGAGAGACACAAGGTATGTAATACGTTTCAGCAAATGCTATCTCATACTGACGTTGTTGCCTATTACGACACGACATGCAAAGGCTTACAGCACCACATGCAACACATTAATAAAACACTTTTTGATAGCTTTATTTGAGTAGCACATATAGAGTTACAATAAAATAAAAAAAACAACATGTACATGTACAATAAAACTTCTATAACCGACTCTATCCGGCTCTATCTGGCTGTTTATTCCAAACAAAACACTAAAATGAATTTATGTATAGTGAAAAGCAAGTAAAAAACAATAGCAAACTTTTAGTATATAACAAAATGAAAAATTGTCCTTAAGGTTTTTCCTGGCATTTATGAATATTCCGTGTATATCCATAAATTAATTTTCGGTGTCTGGTCGTAAATAGTGATAATATTGTTGTTAAATCGTTTCCAATACATAACTAAATCGGCATCATGTATCTGCACGGAGAAGAAGTTTAAACGCGAGAACATATTAGCAAAGATTATTTTGTGCCAGATAAAACCTTAAGGACAATATATATAATAGGAAAAACAACAGAAACATATTCAATGAATACAGAAATGAAATACCAAGCCAGGGGAGTCATTTGTGGCCCTCGTGTGTAAAAAATTTGATCTCTTTTATTGATTTATTTTGTGGCAATTTTGAGTAATGAAATTAATGCCTTGTAAAAATTATGGCATAAATAACAGACCCACAAGGGAAACAACATATAATAATCATCACCATTGGCAATAACATTAAATACACCTCTTCTCGTTGATCGAAAAAAACAACATCAGACGGTTTGTCCCTAGGCCTCAATTTGCTTGGCATTTTTTTATTTTTCTTATGTCCAATTCCATACAACGTCAGCGACACTGATGATAGTTTGAATTTTCCTAAAATGAACAAGAACATTATATTGTAAACACAATAACAAGGATCAGGTTGTCTCTTGTAATGGGGACATTTGTGTATACAAGTAGAAGTATTATTCAAATAGCACAGCCACTATATCTCAGCAGCATAAACACAATACTACATGCACCTGGGACAAGCATAATAAATTCATACTAAAATATGTTTAAATTTTGTAATAATAGTAGGGCAAACTATTCTTGATACTCGAAACTTTTTATAAAAGGAAAGTTTAGACTGTAGAACGCTCTTCCGACTGGGTCCCTAACAATGATTAGTCAGTTAGTCACATGTTGGTAAGCGTTAATCGTTAATTAGTTATTAATTGTGAGATAGGCAGGGAATTTCCTGTTTTATTTTCATTTGGGTTAAATAGACCTGATCTGGGAGATATCAGCTTCTGTTATAGACTAGGAACAGTCGCAAAAACAACTATTAAACAATGATCATTAGATTCCGCGAAAAATTGTTTTGGCACCAGTTTTTAACACCACCAATAACCTAATTCTCGGCAAGAACACGTGAAGAACAAAACAGTTCCAGGGTAAGTTTTCATGTGAGCGATTTCGACCTCTTGTTTAAATTCATTAAAACTGATATAAAACAGCAACTAAAACATTTTAAAACATATGAAATGTTATTAATACCTTGAGGGTTGCCGTGTTGGATCATGTCCACTACCCACACTCCATTTGGATTTTCGCCCCAAAAATTTACTGATAAAAAATGGACATTTCCCCGCTTAGTCGAAGTCGTGCTACTTGACTGGTTGTAAGCCATGAGGGTCGAGATGGTTTTCATTGGAGACAAAAGCAGTATCTCGGTATTATTTTCTAAATGTGTTTTGAAAGAAATGGTTGCAACAACGTGTTCAACGGTTTCCAAACACGTTTCATCATTGCACTCAATGTCAACTTCAGCTTTGTGTCTATTTCTGAAAAAAAAAGACTGAATAATCAATGGATAATAAACTATTATTGGTCAGTCATAACAAAATGGACAAAAATAAGGACATATACATACAAATAACATTCAAAGGACAGTACTAACAGTTTACAAAAAAAGAAACAGCACGAATGGTTAATACATTGAATAATCATACAAAAATACAGAAGAAGTGGTAAAAGGTTTCATCACCTTGAGAGAGTCGCAAAGTCACTTTAGAAAATCGGAATGTATCGGAACTCTGGAGATATTTAAATATTTGTAAATAATAATCGTATACTTATGTCTGAAGTCTGACAAACGGCGAGGTAAATTTTACAATGAGGAGCCGTTTCGAGAAGTCGCCGTGAATATAGCTCTTCGTCACACGTATAAAGAGATGGTATGAAAGAAGTGTTTTGGCCGTTGCAACATATTTTTATTCCTATTTATATGTGTTAGGGGGATAAATTTCGTTTAAATCCATTAAGTGGCGTAGTATGAACAACACTAAATAAAGATAAAATACAAACAACAACGTTTTTAATGGAGACAGTTGTAAACAAAATTAAGGTGAATGAATATACAGTCGTAATTCGGGATACTTAATTACTTTGACAATTCGGAATAAGTATTTACGTTGACAATTCGGAATAAGGTTTTACGTTGACAATTCGGAATAATTATTTATGTTGACAATTCGGAATAAGTATTTACGTTGACAATTCGGATAAGGTTTTACGTTGTCAATTCGGAATAAGTATTTACGTTGACAATTCGGAATAAGTATTTACTTTAACAATGGTATTCTTTCATATTTAACGATGATTTGTTCTGGAACATGTTTCCAATCTTCTGCCAGAGCGACTAGTTTTGATGCATCCAGCAAACCAAACCCAAACACAGGGTGATCTGCAAATAAAGAGTAAAAAAAAGGAAAGTTAAAGCTATGTTAGAACGTGAAACTTATGTTACAAATATTTAAGGACAATAACATATCAAACCAAATTGAAACTCAGGCTGATCTATCGATACAGAATACAGTTCCAAATAAAATAAAAAAAGCTATTTTAGAACGTAAAACGTATGTTACAACTACAAAAAGAGAATACAGTATCAAACGAAAACCAAACTCGGATTGATCTCCCAATACAAAATACAATTCAAATAAAATAAAGGAAAGCTATGTCAAAACGTTAAACTTATGTTATCAATAAAACATGAAAGTAGAACATACTTCTTTTATTGAGAAATGCCAATTGGCTTTGTAAAAGTGCAATATTTTACGTGATACAGAAGCAGAATAATAATCCTACATCTTTCTTCACTTATCAAAATAGTTTCAAGCAAAACACATCCAGTATTTTTATTTCACACTTTTTAAGGTTAAGTAAAGTATATAATGTAGACATCGTAAGCTTGTCTAAGGAAAAACTAGTGGCATAGTAACCAATATCGATCGCCGGTTGGATCATCAGTTTGTTCGATTTACAGCTCGCGTCCAGTCAATTGTTTACTAGTGTTTTATCACTTACAATGATATCCAGCACCATTTTTCTTGAACTTGTTTGTTTCCTTGAGACGCTCATGGACTGAAGCAGCTACTGCCAGATACTGAACATCTCGCCAGCTCAAATCAGGCCTGCAAAGGAAAGTTAGTGTAAGTGTTGTTATAATTTCTGAGTATTAAGAACCATGGAAATCATTCAGTGTTGCTCGAAAACTAACTACCGCTTAAGCCGTTTTGGTTTCGTGAGGAGTGTTGCATTCTTCTTACTATTCATGGTCTGATTCTTCTTTTCTTGTACGTATTCTATGCTTTTATAGATCATATATTATTAGTTATCCGTTTTAGTGACAAGTTAATTAATCACCACCCTTGAACAATGGCTCGCTCATTAATAAATTAAAGAATTAAAAATTGCATTTCACTAAAAGCAGCACTTATTCTTTATAATTAAAAAAAAATTATTATTAGGTTAAATTCAATTTGGTATTGCTCTTTAGCGTGAAAATACAATGTTCATACACACATACATGTAACTACGGTTATTGTCAATGCTAAATGCATACATTACCTCTTTTCTAAAGCGAGTGCAATGATTCCTGACACCAGAGCAGTTGATGCTGATACACCGTTAAACTCTGTTGTACAACCTGACCTACTTGATGTAGTATTCTAAAATATAAACACCAACTAGATAATATTTTGTAATCTTGTTTCATATTCATCTCGCTTTAAACTATATATTAATTGTGATACAACAGTTACTGGTTATGCTTACCACCTTTTTGTTCATGCAGAAGAGTTGCTGAGATGCAGCAATTGGACATCCTCGCTGATTATCCTCAGTCTAATGCCAAAGGATGACTAAATTGACCAAGTGTGTACGACTAGAGATGCAAGGTATGGTGTAAATTCGATATGTTCAATTTACAAACCTTTTGAACCATAAATTATGTATACGTGAAACAAAATGTATAACATAAATTGACTACAAACCATGTATGTCGATGTTAGTGTGTTTCCATCTCCATACGTAGATGTCAGTGCGCATGCGCAGGAATTGGTATAACTGGGGATCTGCCCGTTTATTCCAATGCTATTTACTGCTATGGTGTAAACGCTGTTTGCAAAGGCATCGGCAAGTGGCCCAGCGGGGAACACGTATATCGATCCTTTGTTGTTTCGTCCCTGTAAAAATTAACAAAATCACACGTTTCTGAATATAGTTAAGATCATATATGCACAGTTTTAATGTGAAAACACAAACCTATAATCCTTCTTATTATACAGATGGCCTATATAAAGAAATACACTTTGGGTATATAAACTGATTACCTGTTGATAAGTGTCGTTGATTACGTAGTATTTCAATCAAATACGGGTTTACGTAACATGTATTCGGCTATAATTTTTTCCTATAACCTGTTATAACATCTTAATATAAATATTTCATACATTCGTTTGATTTTTGTGAGGTTGTGCTAAACTGTGTATAATACCTCTCCCGTTGAACATATATTTTCTATTTCAATTAATTATTTAAATTGGTAACATGCAGCATACAGTACAATAATCTGTTAAGTATTCAAATATCATAGTACATTACATATACCTACCTCTTTCGCTCCATTTTCTATTGCAAACAACGGTGCTTTGTCTAGTTTGGCGAAGTGTTCCAGCGTGCCCCAGCTGTTCGAATAAATATGGATTTCATGCTTGTGGCAGCTCAAGCCTTTGGTCGTTGATGCAGTGTTAAATCGTCTGGAGAATTTAAAGTCTTTAAGCACTACTTCGAAAACCTTCAGTGCTGAAATAATGATGCTACATTCAAAATATATGTATTTATCTATTATTATTATATACGTGTTCAATCAAGGTATATAACACAAGCCAATTCGAGCGATAAAGTCAGTATATACTATAAGTGATATATGTGTAGGCCTTCTCCAATTAAGATCTCTATAGTAAAGTCTGAGACGACTGTCCATCGTTCGAACCTGAATATGGATGAGTGATATGTTACACTGAAAGCCCCATCTCTGTGGTGGAGTCTGAGACGACTGTCCATCATTCTGACCTGAATATGGACGAGTGATATGTTACACTGAGAGCCCCATCTCTGTGGTGAAGTCTGAGACGACTGTCCATCGTTCTGACCTGAATATGGACGAGTGATATGTTACACTGAGAGCCCCATCTCTATGGTGAAGTCTGAGACGACTGTCCATCGTTCTAACCTGAATATGGACGAGTGATATGTTACACTGAGAGCCCCATCTCTGTGTAGAAGTCTGAGACGACTGTCCATCGTTCTGACTTGAATATGGACGAGTGATATGTTACACTGAGAGCCCCATCTCTATGGTGAAGTCTGAGTCGACTGTCCATCGTTCGGACCTGAATATGGATGAGTGATATGTTACACTGAGAGCCCCATCTCTATGGTGAAGTCTGAGTCGACTGTCCATCGTTCGGACCTGAATATGGACGAGTGATATGTTACACTGAGAGCCCCATCTCTGTGGTGAAGTCTGAGACGACTGTCCATCGTTCTGACCTGAATATGGACGAGTGATATGTTACACTGAGAGCCCCATCTCTGTGGTGAAGTCTGAGACGACTGTTCATCGTTCTGACCTGAATATGGACGAGTGATATGTTACACTGAGAGCCCCATCTCTGTGGTGAAGTCTGAGACGACTGTCCATCGTTAGGACTTGAATATGGACGAGTGATATGTTACACTGAGAGCCCCATCTCTGTGGTGAAGTCTGAGACGACTGTCCATCGTTCTGACCTGAATATGGACGAGTGATATGTTACACTGAGAGCCCCATCTCTATGGTTAAGTCTGAGACGACTGTCCATCGTTCTGACCTGAATATGGATGAGTGATATGTTACACTGAGAGCCCCATCTCTGTGGTGAAGTCTGAGACGACTGTCCATCGTTCTAACCTGAATATGGACGAGTGATATGTTACACTGAGAGCCCCATCTCTGTGGTGAAGTCTGAGACGACTGTCCATCGTTCGGACCTGAATATGGACGAGTGATATGTTACACTGAGAGCCTCAACTCTGTGGTGAAATCTAAGACGATTGTCCATCGTTCTGACTTGAATATGGACGAGTGATATGTTACACTGAGAGCACGAGCTCTAAGGTGAAGTCTGAGACGACTGTCCATCGTTCTGACCTGAATATGGACGAGTGATATGTTACACTGAGAGCCCCATCTCTGTGGTGAAGTCTGAGACGACTGTCCATCGTTCTGACTTGAATATGGACGAGTGATATGTTACACTGAGAGCCCCATCTCTGTGGTGAAGTCTGAGACGACTGTCCATCGTTCTGACCTGAATATGGACGAGTGATATGTTACACTGAGAGCCCCATCTCTGTGGTGAAGTCTGAGACGACTGTCCATCGTTCTGACCTGAATATGGATGAGTGATATGTTACACTGAGAGCCCCATCTCTATGGTGAAGTCTGAGACGACTGTCCATCGTTCTGACCTGAATATGGACGAGTGATATGTTACACTGAGAACCCCATCTCTGTGGTGAAGTCTGAGACGACTGTCCATCGTTCGGACCTGAATATGGACGAGTGATATGTTACACTGAGAGCCCCATCTCTGTGGTGAAGTCTGAGACGACTGTCCATCGTTCTGACCTGAATATGGACGAGTGATATGTTACACTGAGAGCCCCATCTCTGTGGTGAAGTCTGAGACGACTGTCCATCGTTCTGACCTGAATATGGATGAGTGATATGTTACACTGAGAGCCCCATCTCTATGGTGAAGTCTGAGACGACTGTCCATCGTTCTGACCTGAATATGGACGAGTGATATGTTACACTGAGAACCCCATCTCTATGGTGAAGTCTGAGACGACTGTCCATCGTTCTAACCTGAATATGGACGAGTGATATGTTACACTGAGAGCCCCATCTCTGTGGTGAAGTCTGAGACGACTGTCCATCGTTCTGACCTGAATATGGACGAGTGATTTGTTACACTGAGAGCATCAACTCTGTGGTGAAGTCTGAGACGACTGTCCATCGTTCTGACTTGAATATGGACGAATGATATGTTACACTGAGAGCCCCATCTCTGTGGTGAAGTCTGAGACGACTGTCCATCGTTCTAACCTGAATATGGACGAGTGATATGTTAAACTGAGAGCCTCAACTCTGTGGTGAAGTCTGAGACGACTGTCCATCGTTCTAACCTGAATATGGACGAGTGATATGTTACACTGAGAGCACGATCTCTAAAGTGAAGTCTGAGACGACTGTCCATCGTTCTGACCTGAATATGGACGAATGATATGTTACACTGAGAGCTTCAACTCTGTGGTGAAGTCTGAGACGACTGTCCATCGTTCTGACTTGAATGTGGACGAGTGATATGTTACACTGAGAGCACGAGCTCTATAGTGAAGTCTGAGTCGACTGTCCATCGTTCGGACCTGAATATGGACGAGTGATATGTTACACTGAGAGCACGATTTCTAAAAAGAAGTCTGAGACGACTGTCCATCGTTCGGACCTAAATATGGACGAGTGATATGTTACACTGAGAGCACGATCTCTATAGTGAAGTCTACGAAAACTGATCTGATCAGATATTTTTTAAGATGAGTTTATTATTTTTTTACCATAGGGCTTAAGTTACATAAAAGTTAGGCTAGTGCAAAGTTAAAGGAAACATGCTTTGTTATAGTAAAGATAAAAATGTATTAAAATTTGGCGTAAATACACATTAGAAAGGTACAGGTGCATAGGTAAAGCCTAAGACTTCGTTAAAGACGTAAGCGATAATGGTTTGTAGGCTATTTTGTATTCGAAGCAGTTGCATACATGCTCAGTTCTAGTTACATGCAAGGCTAGTTTTTAATGTTTTTAATGTCACAACCACTTTTATCGAACAAACTGGTGTATAGTCTGTCTTTATTATTGGTATTTATTGGTACACAATGCACGATTTATATGATACTAACTAAACTGTATGGTATGTTGGGTTTCAGTTAGAAATGAAAGAACGATACAATGGTAGATTCTTATCTCTGTTTTGTATTGGATACGCTGCCCGTTATGTGACGAAAAATTAGGCCGAATTATGCACAGACTGGGGCCAAAGGTCATTGGTGTAGGGATTATACATTTGTACGCTTTGTAATTTTAAAGTATACAAAGCATGCCTGATTATAGTGGAAAGGTACATTATGCGTGTCGAGTTTAATAATCGCATGTCACTTGATACCGACTAATCCAAGGACTGTGTATTTGTAAATATAAAAATCCAAGCACGCTTGGTACGGTCTATGTAATTTTCTTAGCACTATTATACTAATATTATATTAGGAGTTTTGTGCAGGTATCGCCTGTTTTGCAGCTTAACATAATCTGACTCAGAATGTCTTCTATAATCACTTGGAGCAAACTGTATTTGTCTAAGTATTGTAATACTAAAAATAAATTATGAGGTAAGAGCAAATATCAACCTTTAACAGGAAATACATATCGCTCGATATTGAGCATTTAAATTGCATATTTACATATTAATATATACATGTACACACGTCTTTAATATCTGTTTTTAATTGTCTTTTATTGTTTTAGAAAGCGTTAAGATCGTGTTTGAACACATTAACCAACAACATAAAGAAAGAAAATGTGCACCAAGGATAGAATAATTACCTGCAATTGTTGCGTTATAGGCTACACCAGCGGCGCATATATTATTTTTCCTTATAGCTGCTATTAGCCCACTGCAACGGTTGCCGTGACTTTGAATTAGAATATAATTTAATTCATGATTATATAAACAATATTTATAAAGCACAGGTAAGGAACAAAACTACATAATGTAGCAGTAAACAGATCTTTTAACCTTCCTGTTTTTAAAACGTATGACATGTGAACCTTCTTAAAATCTTATTGTTGTACCAACAAATGCATAAAACTGGCATTTTGTGTTTGAAAAAATAGTAATACTGAGAAAAGAACACATTTTTAAACAATGGGTGCATTCCAAGAAATACTAGGGGTTAAATTATGAGGTAAACACATGTTTTCAAGATTAAGACATGGGGGAAATATGTATATAGCTGTATCGCAATCTTACACAAAAAGTGTTTATAGTATTATGATAATGACTTACTTAGATTTCAAATAATATTCACATGTACGCACAATTTGACATATAACAAAACATATATATCACACATCGACGTTTAATTTTTCGATACACATCCAAATATAAACCCTACCATTTTTTCCAAACGAAAAATTCACGAAACTACATTGCTAACCAAAATGATATCCAAAATGGCAAAACTCGTAAATTAAAAATGCGAGCATTTCTGTCAGTTTAAAATATCAGTATGGAAAATCACGAAGAAAGTATTAAACCATGTTTATAGTCAGATACGTTTTACATCGAATAAGGTAAGCCAGAGGGAGTCACCTTCCGAATATGCCAAACAGGTGATTGCTGCCTAACTTATAGACATAAATCACTTTTCGGAGATTGAAAGCGCTTCAACAACGTAGTCGAATAACGACGGTAATAAATACGAGTACGTTTTGTTTCTTTGATTTGAAAATACAATTTTCCACATTTTGTGGTTTAGGCCATGCTATGAGTCACATGCTAGCAATAACAGCGCAACACAGATTGAATATATAAAATCATGACAACAAAACATACACACAGAAAGAGCGACAAAAGGGGATCACTGCATGGGAACGGTCAGTGAAAAAACCGTGATTGAAACACATTGTAGGTTATATAGGGCTACCAGCTTTTACGACGATTGTAAAGATCAAAATGTTTTTGTTAGATTTTATTCAAACAAACATGTACATGCCCCTATTTCCACGATACTATTTGGCTAATCCGCACTTGTGTCCCATGATTATTGGTATAACTCTTCTACTCAGCAAATGGTCAGTCGGCCTCTTTGTTTTGTATCAATAAGACAAGATATTGACACCCATATTGGATGCATTACAAAACAAACTGTCATACACCATTGGCATTTCCAAGCTGTGATACCGAGGATGTTGTTTTGGTAAAGACAAAACGGCCAGAAATTACAGGGGGAATATTAATTATATTTTCCCCGTTATGATCTTTGACTTGGAAGCTACGAACTTTGGTTACGTAATACATTGTTTTTGGTCTTACTCAGTCAAATGCAAACTGATGTCCAGGTACGATCCAAATATTTCCGGGGCATATATACCATTATTGTGGACAAAGTTGTAACTTAAGCTGTCATTCTGAAAGAAAAGAGAAAATATATGCTAACCTGTAGAAACAATCGACGCTCTAACCGGCGGTTATATAGTAGAAAATAGAATACGTTGATTGGTCAATGCCATGAACAAGCACTGAAATAAACGCTATATGAACATTGGAATTTTTGGCCCATGTAATTGAGTTGAAAATTGAATATACATATTTTTCTTTTATGAGATAACCATACTATTGTTATAAAATGAAAACATTAGAAAATATGATCTAATAATGTTTATATTAATTTTGCTTTAATCAAATTTGAACGTATAGACACGACTAACCTTACTGCCAAATGCTCTAGCGCGCTATGAATTTTGGGAAATACATGCTTTTTCATTTGAGACAATAGACCTGAATCGTGGGGTGCGATAAACTTATTATACATCCATCAACAGAAAACGTAGAAATAGACATATCCGAAAAAACAATTCAAAATATTCGCTTGAAACAGTCGGATAGCCAATGGTTGATTTTCCATTGTCGAAAATATATTTTGATAAACGGAAAACACTCGATAAATAATTGTCCATAAATTGCGTTACATGATTTTCATTATGTAAAATGTTGTTGAATTAAATGTACCTCCTTCTAACGGTTTAGATTTAACAGTATTTTGGTACTGTTCTCAGCAACTGTTTCAGGTGACAAACATATCTATTCTTATATATTAATTCTAAAGTTGTTTGGTAAAATCTGACGCAGCAACAAGCGCCTTGAAGTTAAGTTTGTTACTATAAAACAAAAATAAAACGTCTGCGTATGCTTCACAAAATGTCTAGACACCCCATAAAACAAAAATTAAAATCAAGTAAAATATTAAAATAAAATTTAAAAAAGGTTAAGTAGATGCTGTTTATTACTTACTATCTTATCCTTTAAGTCGGGAATGTTTTTATCCACACCTACATCTAACACACCGACAACCACGCCCTCTCCCGTGTGTCCCTCCGTCCACGTTTGCTCTATGCCCATTTCGTAACAAGTACCATCGGACTGTAGATATACAACATTGGTTATGGAATAATATCTGATAAACGTATTCAATGCACAAGAAAAGAAAAAAAACAAAGTCTGTCTCAGAACCTGATATCTCCCAACTCAGATTTATCTTTCCATAATGAAAAAGGCTGGGAATTCAATACCTGTCCCACAATGCATAGCTATTGAACTCTTACTAAACTATGACGTCATTCAACTTTTCTTAAAGCAACTGACCAATCAACATGCTCAAATTCATTGCTATCTAATCTATCCGATTGAGAGAGCTGAATTCAAAAGATTTTAATAGCAGGCTCGGCTTTAACGAGTCTGTTCATGTGGTGTTATGAAATAATAAACAAGGTCACTCAAGCTTCTCGCCCACACCCATGCCATCCGCATTCACCTGCCTAATTAGTATTCTATTTTCAAACAATGTTGAATATCAAGCGCCATAATTCAAAGAATTCAACTATTTTTACGGCCACGTCGGAACACGTTAGGCTGCTGTCAATACTATCACATAGAAATATGTCGTTCATTATATTATTACTATACTATAAGAAACTGGACGCACATGTATTAAATATGTGATTGAAACGGACGCGAAAACCCTCTCGATGTGACACTTATGTCAATAATAATTATGGCTAACACAGGAAGCAATTATGTAGCCGAATGCCCAATTAAATTAAATTGAGATGGGTTGAGGTAATTCTGGGCAAAGAAACACTGTGGGTTATATAAAGACATCTAGTCCCAGTTTCACTAAACATCTCAACTTGAGAATTTCCCTAACTCAAATGTTTAAAATGCTATAACTTTATTTACATTGATCAAATCACAGCGTGGTCTAGTGGTAAAGCGTCCGCCTCGCATGCGGAAGGTGTTGGGTTTGATCTCCGACCGGGTCATACCAAAGCCTCTTAAAGTGGTATTAGAAGCTTCCTCCCTTGACGCTCAGCATTTAGAGGAAAATTCTAAGTCTGGTCGGCCCGGTGTCAGTATAATGTGACTGGGTTGGGTATCATACCATGTAACTGCGGCAAGACACTCCAGAGTGACAGCGCTCAGAATACTCTCTCAAGTAGACACTGTCGCGATATGACTGAACAATTGTTGAAAGCGACACTAAACACCGTACAACAACAACAACAACAACAACATTGATATTTTTACATGTTATCTTTTACCGATATGTTTGTATTTGTTCTGACTGCGTGGTCATTTAATATATTTGGAGTACAAGTACTTACAGTATTCATTTAGAGAAAGTGAAATATTTAGATGAGCAAAATCTCGGTTTCAGCTTTTTAGTAAAACCGGCCACTGTTTTCTAGATCAGTTTTACAACTTACGTAACTGTACTGTTCGTCCTCGTTGTGTGAAACATCTCTGACATATCTTGGTCTGTTGCTGTCAGGGGTTTCCTCAGTATTTAGTTCATAGCGATCTATAACTTGTTCTATGAAGTCAACCTTTTGAATAGGAAAATACTTCATTTTTGTATTTTCATTTTGGCTATAGGCTTTGTTTGAAACTTATAGGAATAACGTTTGTGCTGGAACTTTGGCTTGTCTCATGCACATTCGTTTGGTTTGATGCTTTGAGATTAAACATAATGTTTAGCTTTTTTCCTGGAACTGGGCTTTGTTTCATGCGCATTAGCTTAGTTCAAAGTTTAGGTTTGAAACAGTTTGCAAACATATTAGTGTATTTTTGAGCTGTAACAGAGCATTGTTCCAAGCGTTTTGTATGAGCTTGAAACAATTCTCAAACATATGCTGTTCAGATACGTCTGTTCTCATCATATAAAATAGTGTCGAACAGTAAGTCTAACCATTTAGGGGTTTGAAACATAAAATTGTATATATATATATATATATATGATTGGTATGATCATTTGTTTGTATGATTTCTAAATATTAGAATCATTATATTTTTGTTTGAAATTTACAAATCATGAGACAAGAAACTTGAAGAAAATTTATATATTAATTAGTTTTTTTAATTGTTTAACATAGTTTCAAGCTAAGCTGTTTCACAGCTTAATCAAGTGAAGACACAGTCGCCTTAAATAAGATCCCGTTTTAAGTTTTATATACGTATACTATCATATTGACAAGGACATTTTATTATGTCATGCTTTAAAAAAGTGGCATAAAATAAACCAAATGCTACAATAATACCAATCAAATAAGGATGGATATTTATTAAAGTCAGACTATACTATCAGTACTTTTGGTACTTTGATTTTATTTGTGTTTAGAAATGATTCGAATTTGGGAACAATTTATTCTCCACTTTGTTGTTAAATAAAAAAAATACATGACCAACAAAAGACATGACATTCCGTGGACCCAACCACCAAAATAGCACGGTCTATCCCAGAACATGATACTGCGAATAACCTTCATCTGTTCCATTACATAAACCACGCGTGTCATTATCAGCTGTAATGTGTTAACGCGTATACAGTGTGACAGGGTTAAAATAGATCGTTTCTTACCCTAGAAGATTGTCAATTTTAAAGACACAACCTGGGTATAAAAGGGAGGTAATGGCGGTGGGAGTGTTTTCCCTTATTTTTCAAAACACATTCAGATCTGGTAGAGTAATTTTCAAATCTAATATAAATTCATGGATTGAAAAAAATTGAAATTTGTCATGCAACATAGTCTTGATATTACTCACAGTTCCTGAAAATTTTAGAATATAAAATCTGCAATAATTCATTACTTATTTCTTGCAACAGATAATCAGTTACAGAGAAATTTGAATTTTGTGGGAGGAGCAAATGGGTCAATAATTGTCATGTGACCAATGTTTGTAAACAAACTGGCATGCTGTAGCTCACACGGCTGTATCTAAGATATAATAGATAAATACAAACTACAAATCATGCAAGACTTACCAAACTTTTAAATGATTCCTTCTATTATCCTTTTTTTAATCACCAACAGTTGCATATCACCATATCACCATATTTAATTTTATGGTACGACATGAATGAGTCATTTTACATGTGTATTATAGCACATGAAACAGAAATGATAGATTTATAGTGTTTTCACCAGGAATATCATGAATATATATATATATATATATATATATATATATATATATATATATATCTATAAACGGCTTTTGTCAAATGAAAGCTTTTGAAAGTGCCTTAAAATTACCAAATCAAAAAACATTTCTGGTCTTTTTCTTAATTAATTATCAGTAAATTCTTAATTACAACTGATTTATTCATCATGATTTCTGCTTTAATGAAGTTGAAATGTTTTATTTCCCTCCGTGTATTGCATTGTTATAACAGGAACCAATTTTTTAATGATTTTTTCACTTTTTATTTTGTTTTTGATATGGGCGGCATTGACATTGCATAAGCACCACAATTTATAATTTACAGTTAATACACATGCATGATAAAACACCAACATTAATTAAAGTTTATTATTAGCACAGTCTCTATCACTCAACATTGTTTCCAAGGTATGATTTGAGGTATTGTTTTGAGAAAGACACCTTTTGCAATTTTCAATCACATCAACATTAGTTCAAGTCTAATTCCTAATATATTCAAAAAAGTATTGATTATTACTTGTTTATCAATAACATCCAAGTATTAATATAATATCCAAGTATGAATATAATTGCAAGTTCTTATTTTCCGTCACTAAACGTGATAAAAATATCAGCACATAACATGTAACATATCTATGTATTTTAATTTCCCTCCAAATCGTACTAAATGATTCATAATGGGCTATACCAACTTGGATATAGGGATTTTGGGCATATCTGTTAGACTGGTTATAATGTTTGAATTGTGATTTAAAATTATTAGGCACATATATTCATATACATAATTACTTTAATATCAATCAACAACATTATCACATCACTTAATAGTATTGATAAAACAGTAATTACCTGATAATGATTAATTAAAGACCCTGTAGTCCCTAATACTAAAGTGGGATGTGATATTGACCCCAGAGTCAACATTCCTGTATCAGTTACAATGTAAACCTTCAGCATTGTTTTACAAACATTTTGCTGTCTGCTATTATCACTGTTCTATTGTTAGACCATATTATACACTCCCAGTTGATAAAACACGCCCTGCAGAGTAACTAATTTACATCCGATAGTCTGATCGGATGTTGGGTCTTTAATAGCTGACGACACATACGCAGTCGCGCTGTAAGGAGTCAACTAAGTGTAAACATTTAGTGATTCTAACTAAGACAGACAGATAGATATATAGATAGTATTGGTTTCTTACACTCACATCGTAAATTATATTATAAATACCATTTTTATAGGGACTAAGTGTGGCCTTGAATATGAATCGGTGCAAGAACATACGGTTAAGAAATGAAATACATTTTGATATGTTTTTCTATATGCATTTGAACAGATTTTAACAGCAGCGGAAACAGGGCGGTAGCGTAGTGGATAGCGTGTTGGCTGCTCACACTACATGTTGCGGGCTCGTTCCTCAGTTTGACGTAAACCCTCTAAAAAAACAACGCAAAGTACTTATTCTACATAGGTAGCGGACTCGAGAGAGGCTTTGGGCTTTCTTCATACTAAAATGAATTAGAATAAACTAGATCTAACAAGTGCACTGTCGAATTAAACAGTGAATAACAATAAAAAAAAACATATGAAAGTCATTATATCACTACTATTATTTATAAAAGTTTATTATTAATAATGATTAGAATCAGCTCTAGTAATTTTGATAATAACAAAAACAGTTTGCTAATACTGAGACGATATTGAATAAGGGTTATGGTGACGATAACGATTATGTGGTAATGAATGATAATGACGGTGTTTGAAAGTTGCACGTGATCATGATGCTGATTATATAAATGACAATGATGATGATGATCATAATATTAATGACGATGATGATCATCAAACCTTGTTATTAAATGTATACTTCAGCTTTTCGAAATACTTTCCATCAACATATTTTGCAGGCAGGGCCCGGTGTTCAAATACGTAGAGAGTCGGTAGTATCTGAAATATTTGTTTTGTATATGTTTGACACCAATAAACACATCTATCCATATTTACATCAATACCGTCCACCAACACACAACATAAATATAAACCCACCCACTCACACCCCCACTCATCCACATCTACATCAATACCTTACCACACACACAGTATAAATATAAACCCACCCACTTACAACCCCACCAATCCATATCTACATCAATACTCTACCACACACACAACATAAATATAAACCCACCAACTTACACCAACACCCATTCACATCAACATCAATACCCTACCACACACACAACATGAATATAAACCCACCCACTTACACCCCCACCCATCCATATCTACATCAATACCCTACCACACACACAATATAAATATAAACCCACCCACTTACACCCACCTATTCACATCTACATCAATACCCTACCACACACATAACATAAATATAAACGCACCAACTTACAACCCCACCCATTCACATCTACATCAATACACTACCACACACACAACATAAATATAAACCCACCCACTTACACCCTCACCCATCCACATCTACACCAATACCCTAACACACACACACAACTTAAATATAAACCCACCCACTTACACCCCCACCCATCCACATCTATATCAATACTCTACCACACACACAACATAAATATAAACCCACCAACTTACACCCCCACCCATTCACATCTACATCAATACCCTTCCACACACACAACATAAATATAAACCCACCCACTTACACCCTCACCTATCCACATCTACACCAATACCCTAACACACACACACAACTTAAATATAAACCCACCCACTTACACCCCCACCCATCCACATCTATATCAATACTCTACCACACACACAACATAAATATAAACCCACCCACTTACACCCCCACCCATTCACATCTACATCAATACCCTACCACACACACAATATAAATATAAACCCACCCACTTACACCCCTACCCATTCACATCTACATCAATACCCTACCAGACACACAACATAAATATAAACCCACCCACTTACACCCCATCCATTCACATCTACATTAATACCCTACCACACTGACAACATAAATATAAACCCACCCACTTACACCCCGTCCATTCACATCTACATTAATACCCTACCACACACACAACATAAATATAAACCCACCCACTTACATCCCCACCCATTCACATTTACATCGATACCCTACCACACACACACCATAAATATAAACCCACCCACTTACACCTCACCCATTCACATCTACATCAATACCCTACCACACACACAACATAAATATAAACCCACCCACTTACACTCACACCCACACCCATCCACATCTACATCAATATGCCACCACACGCAATATAAATATAAACCCACCAACATAGATGCACACCCATTTATATCTACATCAATACCCTACCGCACGCACAACATAAATATGAACCCACCCACTTACACCCATACCCATCCAAATCTACATCAATACCCTACCATACACACAACATTAATATAAACCCATCCACTTACTACCCACTCATCCACATTTACATCAATACCCTACCACACACACAACATAAATATAAATCCACCCACTTACACCCCACCCATCCACATCTACATCAATACCCTTCCACACACACAACATAAATATGAACCCACCACTTATACCCCAACCATCCACATCAACATTAATACCCTACCACACACACAACATAAATATAAACCCACCCACTAACATCCCCATCGATCCACATCTACATCAATACCCAACCACACACACGACATAAATATAAACCCACCCACTTATACCCCACCCATTCACATCTACATCAATACCCTACCACATACACAACATAAATATAAACCCATCCACTTACACCCATACCAATCCACATCTACATCAGTACTCTACCACACACACAACATAAATATAAACCCACCCACTTACACCCCACCCATCCACATCTACATCAATACCCTAACACACACACAACATAAATATAAACCCACCCACTTACACCCCACCCCATCCACATCTTCATCAATACCCTTACACACACAACATAAATATAAACCCAACCACATAGACCCACATCCTTCCACATCTACATCAATACCACCCTTACACACCATAAGTATATCCCACCCATATATATCCACACCTACCCACATCTACATCAATACCCAACCACACACACAACATAAATATATACCCACCCACTTACACCTCCACCCATTCACATCTTCATCAATACACCCCCCTAACCCCCCCCCTCCCCCCCCCCCCCCCAAAAAAAAAAAAATACACAACATTAATATACATCCACCCACTCACACCTATCCACATCTACATCAATACCCCTACAAACACATAACATAAATATACACCCACCCACTTACACCCCACCCATACACAACATAAATATACAGCCACCCACTTAAACCATCCACATTTACATCAATACTCCAACAACATTCACAACATAACTATACAGCCAACCACTAACACCCCATTTTTACATCAATACCCCACCACATACACAATATTGATATATACCCACACACTTACACCCATCCACATCTACATCAATATCCGCCGAATACACACAACATAAATGTAAGCACTCACCAACATAGACCCACACTTATCCACATCTACATCAACACCACCCACACCAACCATAAATATACACCCACCCACTTACACTCACACTTATCCTCATCTACACCAATACCCCATCACAAACACAACATCAATCAATACCCATCCACATACACATACACCCATTCACAGCTATATCAATACCCCACCACGCACACAAAAACATACATCCATTATCTAACACTCACACTTATTCACATCTACATCTATACCTCTCCTCCCCCCCCCCCCCCCCCCCCCCCCCACACACACACACAACATAAATATACACCCACCCACATAAACTCACACCAATCCACATCTACATCAATACCCCCCAAATACACACAATATCGATATACACCCACACCAACATACACCAACACCCATCCACAGCAGTAGTGAAGGACCTCACTATCGGTAATTTTTTTTACTATATGTTCTATGTAGTGTGGCTATTTTGGATTTTGGAGGAGGGGAATTTTCAGTTAATCTTTTATGAGATCATTATTTGTGATTCCAGATAGGAGATAACGCCAGAAATAAACAGGCACCCTTTGGGTAGAGTGCTGACTTGTATACCCTATCTAGTAATACGAGCGGACATAGATGGTCAAGTCATGATGACTGAATATAGATTCCTAATATTACATAGTGCATCATACCACATTAAGTTGGCATACACCTTCTTTCAGCAGTCCCCGATAGATATGTAACGACCCATTGACGGAGCGAGGTAGAATACATTAAGGTATATCTTCTTGGTCAACACCGATTTACCACTTCCGCTTGATCCAGTTAAAACTAAAGAACAAGGACGTTTAAACGTAAACTCTGGCGCTCCCGGCACTCTTAAATGCGCTCCCGGCATTCTTAAATGCGCTCCCGGCGCTCCCAAATGCGCTCCCGGCCCTCCCAGATGCGCTCCCGGCGCTCCAAAATGCGCTCTCGGCGCTCCCAAATGCGCTCCCGGTGCTCCCAAATGCGCTCCCGGCGCTCCCAAATGCGCTCTCGGCGCTCCCAAATGCGCTCTCGGCGCTCCCAAATGCGTTCCCTGATACTCTGGGATTCCTTGTGGTAATCTCCAGCTTTTATCATCTTTATGCTGTGGTTGCTCTTCAAATGTGTTTATTTTTCTTATGTCTTAACATTGCATATCGTCTTGAAAATGTAGTGTTACACTGTGGACACGTATTAGGATTTTGCATATTGACTGTTGAGAATTATGTCTAGTTCGCCCTTATAATAATTTTGGTTGTTTTGGAAATGTCGTTTTGTGTGATAGTGGTGATGGTGATGGTGGTGGTGGTTGTGGTTGTGGTTGTGGTTGTGGCTGTGGCTGTGGTGGTGGTGGTGGTGGTGGGGCTTCGGTGGTAGTGGTGGTCGTCGTGGTTGTAGCTATGGTTGTGGTTGTGGTGATGACTATTGTGGTGGTGGTTGGGCTAAGGTGGTGGTGATAGTGGTGGTGGTTGTGGTTGTGGATGTGGTGGTGGTTGTGGTGGTGGTAGAGGTGGTGGTGGTAGTGGTGGTGGTGGGGCTACGGTGGTGGCGGTGGTAGTGGTCGTGGTTGTGGCGGTGGTGGTGGTGGTGGTGGCTGTGGTAGTGATGGCTGGGCTGTGGTGGTGGTGACTATTGTGGTGGTGGTAGTGGTCGTGGTTGTGGCTGTGGTGGTGGTGGTGGTGGTTGTGGTGGTGGTAGTGG
Source organism: Panopea generosa (assembly GCA_029582155.1). Classification (NCBI taxonomy): domain Eukaryota; kingdom Metazoa; phylum Mollusca; class Bivalvia; order Adapedonta; family Hiatellidae; genus Panopea; species Panopea generosa. The sequence continues at coordinate 50,618,647 of CM055911.1, forward strand.
TGGTGGTTGTGGCTGTGGTGGTGATGGTGGTGATGGTTGTGGTGGTGTTAGTGGTTGTGGTTGTGGTTGTGGTGGTGATGGTGGTGTTGGTTGTGGCTGTGGCTGTGGTGGTGGTGACTGTGGTAGTGGCTGTGGATTTGGTGGTGGTGTAGACTATTGTGGTGGTGGTAGTGGTGGTGGTGGGGCTACGGTGGTGGTGGTGGTGGTGGTGTCAGTTTTTTTTTTTTTTTGTTTATTCTACTATTGTACTTATTTCTACTCGCATGGTATGTCTCAAATAGAACGCCCATAGTAGTCTCGGGATAATCTTGTGTTGACCTAACAACAGGCTGTGTTTCCTTCGGAATGGCACGACATGTCCAGCAATGACTCTCAGTATTCGCCTCTTCCGATGAAAATAATCAGAATCTCTGTCCATGATAGGTATCCTTGATTCCACGATATGGCGTACAACAGTACTGACTAAATCTAGTTGCTCAGGAATAATATGTTCAATCATCAGTTTTTTTTGTCTCTCGTATTCGTTGTTCCCAATTCAAGTAGATAATAATAACGTCTGTAGATTCTGGAGTTCTCCATTTAAATGTCCAACTTTTTAAATTTTCTATTTTTGGGAATCCCTAGCTGCAATGGTCTCTTTAATACCTTTTTCTGTGTTTTGTACAGCTTAACTGACACGCCTAACTCCTTCAATCCGCTGTAAAACTTGGAAGCTCCAATGATGTCATAGTCCTTATACTGGTTTTGACTTTTTTTTCAACAATATTGTAATTTTAGACCCTGGTATGGACGTTCCTTCATGAATTAGTTCTTCAGCATCATTCCACGTTTATCATTTCTCAGGGGTCTTTTATCAGGTGTGATAGTGTCGATACAACATGGGATTTATAACGGAATGGCATAGTGTCCATGGAAAAGATATTTGTCCTAATTTCAGTATATGCGTATGAAATATCAGAAGGAAAACAAAAATAAAAACAAGTGGATGACATAACGAGATAAACAAATCTGTTTCGCTTCACAGATTTGAAGGTTCAAACCCTCGGTCATAAAGCCGAAACCTCACGGTTTCAAGACTGACACCATCTCCACATTACAGGGGGGACCCTGTGCGCTGTGGATGCAACACATATTCCTTCTCATGAGGAGGACAGGAAGGGTTTAAACGTACACGGGTTGCATTTCGTGACATACCCTTCCTCGCCTTAGAGAAGTACTCACACATGGCACACAGTTGGGCGAACCTCTCAGAAAATATCACCCGACAGATAAATGTGATACACGTACTTATGTTTTATAACATTCTTAAAATTAACAATATTCATCAAAACGGGTAAAGTCAATACGTACATCTGTTTTGTTATGAGTTTTAAACTTAACAGTAATACATGAGGTTTATTGTCAAACAAAGTTTTTTTAAAAAAAAAACAAAAAAAACAACAAACAACCTATACATAGTCTTATTACTTACTAAAGATGTACATCGACTATTGCGACCCAAACATGCATATAAGTACCCTCTGTGTCACGAATATAATGCGACGGGGATACTTATTTGAAGGAGCCAGCCGTAACATCAAAACTAATAGTAATAAGATACATGCATGATTCGTACATACATCGTCAGTCATGTGAATGGATAAAGTATAGACCACGGTTGTGAGTTGTAATTGTATATATTGAAGTATATGTGAGCAAATGTTTCATTAAGGTTTTAGCTTACTATATTTATTTTCATGCAGTTCGTGAGCTTTAAATTTATTTAAGATTAAAACACACAACAACACTAGTATCATTAATAATAGTAATAAAAAAAATAATAATAACATAACAACAACTATACTAATAATAATACATAATAATAACAACAACAATAACAATAAATGATAATAATAATGATAATAGTGATAATGACAATAGCAACATCAACCGTGAACGAAAGTAATATATTCATAACAGCGATAATAAACGTAATAACAAAACAATATTTTCAATAAGTCATAACATGTTCCTTAACGGCTACGGTTGTGTATATAAGCAGTCCATAACACATACACACACACACCAGTTACTCGCGGTAACAAAAGGATGGTTCAATGTTAGGAAAATCGATAGTAATTGAACAAAACTAGTCCATGTTTTACTAGGTATGTTTGCCTTATACATAATACCGTGCAGTAAAGATTGTATTTATGTGTAACCATGTCGACCGTTTATTGTGAGCAATAGGGAACACCCGGAATTGAAAATAAACGGTTCAATAGATTCAGTGAAGAAATAAAATATAGGTAATCGTTTTGAGAAAAATTATCAAAATGATTTGGTTATTATCATTATTATTATTATTATTATTGAAAATGTTGTTTTGTTATTACGTTTATTATCGCTGTTATGAATATATTACTTTCGTTCACGGTTGATGTTGCTATTGTCATTAACACTATTATCATTATTATTATCATTTATTGTTATTGTTGTTGTTATTACTATGTATTATTATTAGTATAGTTGTTGTTATATTATTATTATTATTTTTATTACTATTATTAATGATACTAGTGTTGTGTGTTTTAATCTTAAATAAATTTACAGCTCACGAACTACATGAAAATAAATATAGTAAGCTAAAACCTTAATGAAACATTTGCTCACATATACTTCAATATATACAATTACAACTCACAACCGTGGTCTATACTTTATCCATTCACATGACTGACGATGTATGTACGAATCATGCATGTATCTTATTACTTTTACTTTTGATGTTACGGCTGGCTCCTTCAAATAAGTATCCCCGTCGCATTATATTCGTGACACAGAGGGTACTTATATGCATGTTTGGGTCGCAATAGTCGATGTACATCTTTAATAAGTAATAAGACTATGTATAGGTTGTATGTTGTTGTTTTTTTTTGTTTTTTGTTTTTAAAAAGCTTTGTTTGACAATAAACCTCATGTATTACTGTTAAGTTTAAAACTCAAAACAAAACAGATGTACGTATTGACTTTACCCGTTTTGATGAATATTGTTAATTTTAAGAATGCTATAAAACATAAGTACGTGTATCACATTTATCTGTCGGGTGATATTTTCTGAGAGGTTCGCCCCACTGTGTGCCATGTGTGAGTACTTCTCTAAGGCGAGGAAGGGTATGTCACGAAATGCAACCCGTGTACGTTTAAACCCTTCCTGTCCTCCTCATGAGAAGGAATATGTGTTGCATCAACAGCGCACAGGGTCCCCCCTGTAATGTGGAGTCTTGAAACCGTGAGGTTTCGGCTTTATGACTGAGGGTTTGAACCTTCAAATATGTGAAGCGAAACAGATTTGTTCATCTCGTTATGTCATCCACTTGTTTTGTTTTTTTTTTCTTTCTGATATTTCATACGCATATACTGAAATTAGGACAAATATCTTTTCCATGGACACTATGCCATTCCGTTATAAATCCCATGTTGTATCGATACTATCACACCTGATAAAAGACCCCTGAGAAATGATAAACGTGGAATGATGCTGAAGAACTAATTCATGAAGGAACGTCCATACCAGGGTCTAAAATTACAAACTTGTTGAAAAAAAAAGTCAAAACCAGTATAAGGACTATGACATCATTGGAGCTTCCAAGTTTTACAGCGGATTGAAGGAGTTAGGCGTGTCAGTTAAGCTGTACAAAACACAGAAAAAGGTATTAAAGAGACCATTGCCGCTAGGGATTCCCAAAAAAAGAAAATTTAAAAAGTTGGACATTTAAATGGAGAACTCCAGAATCTACAGACGTTATTATTATCTACTTGAATTGGGAACAACGAATACGAGAGACAAAAAAACTGATGATTGAACATATTATTCCTGAGCAACTAGATGCAGTCAGTACTGTTGTACGCCATATCGTGGAATCAAAGATACCTATCATGGACAGAGATTCTGATTATTTTCATCGGAAGAGGCGAATACTGAGAGTCATTGCTGGACATGTCGTGCCATTCCGAAGGAAACACAGCCTGTTGTTAGGTCAACACAAGATTATCCCGAGACTACTACGGGCGTTCTATTTGAGACAAACCATGCGATTAGAAATAAGTACAATAGTAGAATAAACAAAAAAAAACTGACACCACCACCACAATAGCCACCACCACCACCAACGTAGCCCCACCACCACCACTACCACCACCACAATAGTCTACACCACCACCAAATCCACAGCCACTACCACAGTCACCACCACCACAGCCACAACCAACACCACCATCACCACCACAACCACAACCACTAACACCACCACAACCAAAACCACCATCACCACCACAACCACCACCACTAACACCACCACAACCAACACCACCATCATCACCACAGCCACAACCACCACCATTACCACCACTACAACCACCGCCACCACCACCACAGCCACAACCACGACCACTACCACCATCACAATAGTCACCACCACCACAGCCCAGCCATCACTACCACAGCCACCACCACCACCACCACCACCACCGCCACAACCACGACCGCCACCACCGTAGCCCCACCACCACCACTACCACCACCACCTCTACTACCACCACAACCACCACCACATCCACAACCACAACCACCACCACTATCACCACCACCTTGGCCCAACCACCACCACAATAGTCATCACCACAACCACCACCATAGCCACAACCACGACGACCACCACTACCACCGAAGCCCCACCACCACCACAGCCACAGCCACAACCACAACCACAACCACCATCACCATCACCACCATCACACTAAACGACATTTCCAAAACAACCAAAATTATTATAAGGGCGAACTAGACATAATCCTCAACAGTCAATATGCAAAATCCTAATACGTGTCCACAGTGTAACACTACATTTTCAAGACGATATGCAATGTTAAGACATAAGAAAAATAAACACATTGAAGAGCAACAACAGCATAAAGATGATAAAAGCTGGAGATTACCACAAGGAATCCCAGAGTATCAGGGAGCGCATTTGGGAGCGCCGAGAGCGCATTTTGGAGCGCCGAGAGCGCATTTGGGAGCGCCGGGAGCGCATTTGGGAGCACCGGGAGCGCATTTGGGAGCGCCGGGAGCGCATTTGGGAGCGTCGGGAGCGCATTTGGGAGCTCCGGGAGCGCATTTAAGAGTGCCGGGAGCGCCAGAGTTTAAGTTTAAACGTCCTTGTTCTATAGTTTTAACTGGATCAAGCGGAAGTGGTAAATCGGTGTTGACCAAGAAGATATCTACCTTAATGTATTCTACCTCGCTCCGTCAATGGGTCGTTACATATCTATCGGGGACTGCTGAAAGAAGGTGTATGCCAACTTAATGTGGTATGATGCACTATGTAATATTAGGAATCTATATTCAGTCATCATGACTTGACCATCTATGTCCGCTCGTATTACTAGATAGGGTATACAAGTCAGCACTCTAACCAAAGGGTGCCTGTTTATTTCTGGCGTTATCTCCTATCTGGAATCACAAATAATGATCTCATAAAAGATTAACTGAAAATTCCCCTCCTCCAAAATCCAAAATAGCCACACTACATAGAACATATAGTAAAAAAACTACCCATAGTGAGGTCCTTCACTACTCACAGCTACATCAATACCCCCACCCCCAATACACACAGCATAAATAAATACCTACACCAATCCACATCTACAACCATACGAACCCACACACAGCATTGATGTACACTCACCCACATATACCCACACCCATTCGAGGCTACATCAATATCCCCCACACACAACATAAATATAAACCAACATCAACCAATATCTACCTCAACACACACACACACACACACACACACACACACACACACATACACACACACACATACACACACACACACACACACACATACCACATACAACCACAACCATCCACATCAATACCCCACACACAACATAAATATAAACCCACATCAATCTATATCCACACACACACACACACACACACCCACACACACACACACACACACACATACACACACACACACACACACACACACACATAAAGGTACACCCACCCACATACACCCACAACCATCCACATCAATACCCCACACACAACATAAATATACACCCACCCAGACACGTACGCACGTACGCACGCACGCACACACACACGCACACACAAATATGTATGTCAACATGTTGTTTGTATAGTATTGCGATACAGTAATTAACTATAAAATCTGAAATCTAGCATTTATTTGATACTATAGCTGTTTGCTTGCCTGTCTGCCTCTCTCTCTCTCTCTCTCGTTCTAGACTTTGTCTTTCTCTCACACAACACATGAATTCACACGCACTTATTAACACACATTTACTATTATTTTAATAATGTATTTATGGCTTAACAAAGATACACATTGGCAGAGGTGCGTATTAGTAACACGTTAAATACGTTTTTACAATGTTTTCATAACTTTACACATGCATATACTAACACCTACCTGTTCCAGCAGATGAAGGTCAGACTTTAACGCCGCTTCTTCGACAAATCTTAAATCATCATCGCTAAAAAGTTTAATTATAAACTTATTTGTGTACACTGTTTTACACTGTCCTAAATTAATTAACGGGTGCATTATAACCACACAAACTATCAAATGATTAACGATATCCATTGCTGATCGTTTTGTACGCACGTAAGCTGTGTAAGAAAGAACCTAAACTGTGACTACCGTTTTATTATAAACAACTCCAATTATAGATAGAATAACTTAAATTACGTATAACGCAGTGTCAATATTTTGTAAAATTTTTGCATGGCTCATTATTACCACGGGTTGTGGTGCAGTACGGTACATTATCGCATTGCAAGTATTTGGCTGTGTGTGTCCCTTTCATTAAATAGAGATCTCAATTGATTATAATTCAGAAATAAACTAAAAAAGTAATTTCGTTGTGCATAAGGCCATTGTGAACTATTTGATAGATGCTCATCCAACTTTTTTCTTGAAAAAGAGGGAGTGAGTGTGGGGTAGAATTTTATATATTTATTGATTTATTTACTTTTTAATATTTTATGGGAATAAAAAGGGGAGGAGAGGGGGGAGGATGAAATTTAGGGGACGGGTGGGGATGATGATCAAGCAATTGATTTATCATGGCCCAATAAAATATCAAAAGTGTTGATTTTTGTGAAATGTGTAATATAGAATATGTGACTCTTGAAAACTGAAACTGTCGTCCTTCACCAATAGTGTCTATGCCACTTCAGTATTCAGTTGATGAAATAACACCCAAACAGTGAACACTTCATTTATTCATTGATGTGGCCGCTAGTTTTTATTGTTAAAGCCGCATAACCAGTAATTGGAGATAATTCATTTATAAAGAAAAACAACTTGTGTATGAGTGACAAACATTTTTGTGAATTCCCGATGCATTTATAACGGCCGATACCTCTCTGAAACGTGAATAAATAAAGTTTTAAATCTAAATTTACTGATCAGCTCTATCGCAAAATAGCATTAATTGTTTTGAAAAAAATCAGCGTAAACAGTTGCATAAAACGCGATCAATTGGTTATTTCAGATTTGATAAGTCTACTGCTCAGTCTAATTTAAACTAAAAAAGGTTTCAACATATGTTATTGCATAATTCACATAATAAGCGAAAGGGTTCGCTTTATACGTTCTAGAATCATTTTAAGTTGCGACCCTCACTTTTCAATATACAAATAACAGTATAATTAATATGGTAATTATAACATTCAATAGGGTATAAGCAAACACTCAAAGGAAATGAAGAGATTAGTAAAAAGAGAAAAATAAAAAAGTATGAAATATGGAAAAGATGGAGAAGACATAACATGTTTATTTATAAGTGCTGTCATAATATCGTTGCATAAAATTAATTATCTGATGTCGCGAGTCAGTTGTTGGAAAAAACATTTAGTGTTTTAAATGAATTATTGTACCTTTGTAAATATAAATGTATTTTCGTCACTGGTATATGTACTGTTATCAAATTAAAGCACCTGTGTACTCGGCGTGTAGCACGAAGTCGTTCATCAGTAGATACAGGGCATTACATAAAGTAGTGTTCGTCGTATTCTCTTTCATTACTACGTCCGTCACATCTTGCGTTAAGTGTTAAAGATTTTAAGAAAGTATGAAACAAGCATGAAGAACTGATAAAATTCGACTTTCAGTTAGATAATACGATGGTACCATTTTTGTTTTAAAATAAATGTTTGTTATATGAGTTTGAAATAAGATGAAGTCTCTGAGTTACCAATGTACTCCTCTTGGAGTGTATTCCTGATAGATACACAAGAAGGAATAAACTATTTATTTGTCATTCAAGACTATGACATCAAACACTGTAAAGGAAACTTAGTTTGTTTCAGACAACGCAAAATTCGTGTATTTATGAGATATATAACTTAAAGACCCATTAAACTTAAAAAACACACGCACAAAAAAACAACAACAATTTTTGATAATAACAAAAGATAATTGAAATAAAATGTGTTTGTAATATTGCTAAAACATTCCTATATACACTTAAATGACTGATTTTAAAAATGTAGACAAAAAAAAATAACTTCGATGGAACCGTGTATTTCTTAAGCGAGTGGACCGAGCTTTTAAACTTTTAGTTGTTTACTTTAATCAATTTTATCAATCTCTGCTAATCTTCGTCTGCAGTGTAACATATCAGTTTTTCTTTTAGAATAAGCGAAAAGCATACACCGTACGGATCGAGACCCTTGGACCAGGGGCTGATAAACAAGAGTAGTAAAGTTATTGCTTGAGACATAAGCATGCATCGTGCGGATCGAGACCCTTGGACCAGGGGCTGATAAACAAGAGTAGTAAAGTTATTGCTCGAGACGAAAGCATGCATCGTGCGGATCGAGACCCTTGGACCAAGGGCTAATAAACAAGAGTAGTAAAGTTATTGCTCGAGACAAAAGCATGCATCGTGCGGATCGAGACCATTGGACCAGGGCTTGATAAACAAGAGTAGTAAAGTTATTGCTCGAGACGAAAGCATGCATCGTGCGGATCGAGACCCTTAGACCAGGGGCTGATAAACAAGAGAAGTAAAGTTATTGCTCGAGACAAAAGCATGCATCGTGCAGATCGAGACCCTTGGACCAGGGGCTGATAAACAAGAGTAGAAAAGTTATTGCTCGAGACAAAAGCATGCATGGTGCGGATCGGGACCCTTGGACCAGGGCTTTATAAACAAGAGTAGTTAAGTTATTGCTCGAGACGAAAGCATGCATCGTGCGGATCGAGACCCTTGGACCAGGGGCTGATAAACAAGAGAAGTAAAGTTATTGCTCGAGACAAAAGCATGCATCGTGCAGATTGAGACCCTTGGACCAGGGGCTGATAAACAAGAGAAGTAAAGTTATTGCTCGAGACAAAAGCATGCATCGTGCGGATCGAGACCCTTGGACCAGGGGCTGATAAACAAAAGAAGTAAAGTTATTGCTCGAGACAAAAGCATGCATCGTGCGGATCGAGACCCTTGGATCAGGGTTGATCAACAAGAGTAGTAAAGTTATTGCTTGCATATAAGTTTAAGCATGCATCGTTGTTAAGTGTGTTTTTTAACAACAGGCCCGTGGGCCTTAACGATCACCTGATTACCCAAATGACATTCACATTAAGTGTATTCAGTCATAAGAAATAACGGTTGTTTTTGTCAATTTCTCTTATATATAATCTATAGATTAGGTAAAGTTGTCCCCGCCCCAAGGACAAAACCGTTTTTTTATAAAGGACCCATATACGTCCATAATCATGCTAACCATTTGTTTCCTACTGATTCCTATATTAAGAAGAATATTTTTAAAGTTTACCTTGAATTTAACAGTCTTGGCCCCTACCCCAACGCACCAGTGGGTGGGGACCATGCAATTCACAATTTTGTTTCACCGTAAGATACCAAAGCTGCATACAACATTTCAATTCGATTGAGCTTTCGGGTTTTTGAGAAGAAGTCGAAAATGTCAAATGACGACAGACAAAAGACGATCGCAAAAGGTATCGTTTTCGCGAGCATAGGCAGTATATTTGATTTATTTCATGTCTGAAATACAATTAGCATCGAGTGCTCAATATTTTATTCAGGTAACTTTAGCTGAGGATCGGCCATCTTAAGTAGTCAACAGTGTTACTACAGTCATGTTTTTTTAGGGAAAAATCAGACTCAATGAGGCGTAACGCTTCCTAGAGGTATACCACGGCGGATTAAACCAGTTATTTATATCAGTTGCGCAATATACAGGTAGCAGACGGCATCATTTGTATAGGTGTATACAGCTTTGAGGTCAATCAGGAGGAACAAGAGGTAGTAGAAGACAACATTAATTTACGTTTTGAGGAATCAGGGAGTTGTATAATTCTGATAGTGTATCAACGTTATATATTATGATAACTGTTCTATATCATTGACATTAACCTGTTTTATGTAGTTTAGTGAGTGTTCAGTTTCTATATTTAATTTTTTATACAATGTCGAACCTAATTTTTTTTAATAACAAAATCTGACTGAGAGTTCTACATCAACTATATCACTCAATTACTGCGAATAATCTATGTTAAGTCATTACAGAAGATACGAATTAGCGGTCGCGTGCCCATTCGAAGTTTGTCAAGCCTGACGAGCTGAGATATGATGTATAATCTGTGTTGTTCGGTGTAAAAATGCATTAATATCGTATTTAATCTCTTTTTAGACTAGTTTGTTTTCCAATTAACCAGTCATATCATGTTTATCAAACAAGTCGCCATCAGCCAATTAAATTCATTCTTAACTGTTTAAAATTTTATGCTATCTAATATGCCTTCACTTCTTTTCACGCGGGCTTTACAGTGACATCGCCGATTTAATACAGGTTGTGTAGATTTTCAGTACCATTTGAAAAATTTACCGCTCGAGTTGTCCCGTCCTAGTGAATAAGGTATTTCGAATATTTCTATTTTAAAACTAATTGGTATGCAGAGCAGACGATACGAAATTTGATCGGGTGATAAGTGTCGCGTGCCCTGTAATATGTACTTTAACCCTTGCGTTGATAATATGTGGAATGATCGTATTCAATTACTAGTTCTTCTCAAAACATAATTAATTTTGTTTTATAGTATGTTAGATAGATTGTTTCATCGAATATTAATTACAAAGTATGGGTCAAATGTATTTTACACCAGTTTACAATGAGCACCCGTCAAAGAGAACACATCGCTTTATTTTACATGGGTTATAAAGTTTGTACGGGGTAAAGATTTACCTGTGATTTAAAGCAGACGCTATTTTAGGTAGTAAAGGACAGACGACCAAAACGACACTTGGTTTGAATAGATTTAAATGTAAAAAACAATCTTGTACTTTTTACACATATTTATTAACAATACTATACACATATTTCACAAATTATTTACAATTAATTATTCATTGACAACATAATATAGATCTACATCATACAGATTTATTTTTAACACTTATAATTTACAAAAATGTGCATATAGTTCACTTCAAATCACTGGCTTTTATCCAGCTGTTAAATTTACGCGGGTAGTATTTCCACTTGACAAATAATTGTTTATTTCGTCCTTTGCCTCGGCTTTTAAGCACCGTTTCCACTTTCCACGTCTGATTGGGATCAATGTTTATTTTCTGTAATTCGCTTTGATAGAATGTTCCTTTAATATCTTCGCTTTGTAAGTCACGCAGCCTGTAGATCGGTAGTGTTGCTCTGTGGTAACGTTTGGCGATCACAAACACTTCCCCCGAGTATGTTTGATCATACGCTCGAGTAAACACGTTTTTCAGATGACTGATACGGACAAAGTCACCGATTTTAAATTTGAACGGCTGTAGTTTCTCAGTTGATCTTGCTGCTTTTCGATTTTGGGCAAAATAGGTTGCTAGTCGCACTTCCTCTTGATTGATGTCTGTGACATCGGCAGGTGTCATTCCAATAGTTCTGTGATACGTATGGTTGTAATTATCAGCAATGTCTTGTAACACAGATATATAGCTGTAGCCGTCCTTGTGGGTAAAATAACGGTTTAATCGAGTCTTTATGGTCAAAATGGCCCTCTCAGATGTCGATGCTTTGGTTTCATTTTGAGTCGGGAAGTAATGTACTTCTTCTTTTTTCATCAAGGCTTGAACTGTCTGCGCTTTAAACTCTTGGCCTGTAAATAGAAAGTCGGTGCATGTAGTATGTGTACTTGACCAAACATTGAAATATTTATATACACGGAGTGAATTTTACATTTTGCAACTATATTACAACTAAAATGGAAAGTAGATATGTACACACATGAGTGACTAAGTACCTTTATCAGTGACCAGCTTTGTAGGCAATCTGTCTGATGTGGTAATGCTTCCTCCACCTTTTCACCCGTTTTGTATTTTAACGGCTGCAACCACACGTATTTTGAAAAGGTGTCTATGACTAACAAGATGTACTTATAGCCCTGGTTGTATTTGGCATATTTCACCATATCGATAAGATCAGCCATCCATAAATCGTCTGTTCCCGTACTGACGACATGATTCCGTTGAAAGCGTCTTCGCACAGGTTTCTGAAGACTGTATGATTCTTGATCATGCAAATTTTCGTATTCTGTACATGCCAATATTGAATTTTCCTTCATGTTTCACCACTCTGTACAGCTTTTGTGGTCCGACAAAAGCTGAATGTTTAGGGTCATAATATATTGTTTTTAAATAATTCTCCCACGGAACCATGTCTGCACACGTCTATGGCTTATATAGAAATGAAGTTATATGTCTCTGCGACACATACTTATTGCTCCTCAGCATCGCTGCTTTCATCTTCACTTTCGTCATTACTGTCTTCGTCCTCGGACATATCAAATAAATCCTTGAACTGGGACTTATGTTTGGGCAGGACTCGTTTTAGTGCCGAAGTAAGACTGACAACATTTATACGCAACGAATCGATTTCGGACACTATATTTCGGTGTAGGTTACTTGCCCCTAATGGAAGTATGTAACCTTCTAGTAAATTGTGGTACAATTCTATGAAGTGATGTTGGTCATAATACTCCATACGTTCTTCAGCCAACTGTTTAGCATCCTCTTCTGTATCTCCTTTGGCGATACATTGATCGTATATTTGGATATATTTTTCTTCTCCCCTAACTTTGGCCCTTCCCAAAGCTTCAGGTAGCCTTCGTTATCATCAACATCTTCATAGCTGTCAAAATGTCCGTGTTTTCTCATTTTTAAAACAGGTTCATCGCTGTCACTATCTTCTAGCTTCCTATTTTTAGCCACTGGCTCTTCATTCTTCGGACACGCCCCACGTTTGATATGTCGTTGCACATCGTGCGTTGTGTCGAACAATAGCCCACAATCGTTGCATGCATGTCCTTTATCAGTCATGTTTCCAAATAGGTTAAACGATTCTTCAGCTTGATTATTTTCTTCTACTGGATTATTTCTTTCTCCGATGTGCGCTGTTTGAGTTTCAACTGGCGAATGAGCATTAGGGCAGATCAGCTCTTCTTTTATAGGTGCTGTACCTTGCCCTACCCACGTGACGTCATGTTTAAGCCTGTCTGTGTCTAACGTAAATGGCTTTAAGTCAACTAACATATACCCATAAGAATACTTGGTAGCTTTATTAAAAGTTTTCATGAATCGGTCAATATGACCCGGGTACATCTGTCTAGCCAAGGTCATGACGGATTGTCGATCTACAGGGTTGTTAAACAGTACTATATAATGGCAATTTCTCCTTTGTGTGAGGTCCTTGTTTCCAAACAAGTTCTGGTTGACAGAAATCACTGATAACGATCTATGATGGGATCCTTCAGTAAACAGGTCGGTTATGCGTTTATCTTTGCCAGCTTCACTAAACAGGTCGTCCAAAACGAGCAAGTTGTTGAGTCTGGGATCAAACAAATCGTCATCTTCTAAATTCACAGGGATGCCTTGATTAAACTCTACTCTTGGTAAAACTGAGCGTTGAATCACAGTGTATAATGGCTGCCATCTCTTGTAAAGCCATACTATTCTTTGAACACCGGGCTGGATCCTAATGCTATGATGCTGCGACAAATCTTTGACAACTGTTGTCTTCCCACATGCTGAAAAAAACAAACACTTTTCATTAGTGAATCAGAAACAATAATTTACATGTTTAAAGTTTCTGAACATAAAATTATTGAAATATTCACTATTTTATAAAGTAAGTATAATATGTAATATGCATACCTGTTGGGCCCGATATCATCATGGTAAATGGATGCTGCAACATAGTCATATGAGATCCCTTTGGTGGTGGCTCACCCTGTGGTGGTGGTGGTGGTGGTGGTAGTGGTGGTGGTGTTGTGTTTCCTTCCGGTGGTGGTGGTGGTGGAGGTGGTGGTGGAGGAGTTGCGTCTTCTTCCGGTGGTGGTGGTGGTGGTGGTGGTGGTGGTGGTGGTGGTGGATATACCTCATTGCCCCGGTGATGTTTTTGTCGAGAATGCCTCAACATTGCATTCCTCCTCGAAAAATCTTGATGGCATTCAGGACACTTGTTCATGTTGCTCGTCTGATGGCTTATGTCAGAATGAAGAAATATAGCTCAAGTATTCCTTTTTAAAGCTATAATGCTCGAACAACCAACCAGATTGCTTTATTTGTCAACAGCCAATCAGAAGCATTTGCTGAGTATAAAAATGTAATTTATTCTGAAGCTCACACAGAAAATAATTCATTTTCAGATTGACACCAAAGAGGTAACATCTTATGATCAATTTCAGAGTGGAACAACGTTATAGAGAAAAACAGACAGCAAAATAAGATAAGGTAATTTAAATTTACTTATAGCATTAACAGTTGCTCATAAAAGGTACTGAGTATATATTTGAGCGTTAGTCTCGTCTGACTATTTGTAGCTCACCTGGCAGAATCTTTAAATTAAAAAAAATATATATATTTATATATATATATATATATATATATATATATATATATATATATATATATATATTTATGAAGTTTAAATTGTTCAATTCAAGTCCTTTACAGTCAGATCCCTTACTCATACTCTTCAATCTATTTTCAGTCGTCAAACAGTAAACATGACATACCATTGCGAAGAGTATGGGGCTACTTTCTCAAAGCTCAGTCAACTTCAGCAACACAGGAGAACTGAAAATCACTGGAAGAAGTATATGTGTTCCCTGTGCAAGAAGGTGTTCAACAGAAAAGACAATCTGGATAGACATCAGCAGAAACACGATAGCGCTCATAGTCACCACTGCCCCGATTGTTTGAAGACTTTTATGAGTGATGAAGCTCTGAACAGACATATCCAACAACATCACGAGCAAGTGGGTGGTGGTGCTAAGCGTCCACGAGATGGTTAACCTTCATTTAATCCTGGCAAAAGACAAAAACTGCAGAAAAGCGATGATGTAGAGGAATTCTTTGATATTGTTAAAGTGAGTGAAAAGAAGATAGAAAAATTTCAAACAACGGCAGTTTATTACAAAATAGATGTAAAAGACATAGAAGTCAGAAATCTTCCAAACATTTTTAAGTCACTGAAGATACTGTATAAATCAATCCTTGACAGAATAACTGAAGATATTCCATCTAACGACTCAGTCAGAGTGTCTATGGACAACCCAGAGCTGGATTATCCGATAGTACTGCCCTTCATGCGGAGATCATCGTTAACAGTGGAGCGGATATTGACGGAAATAGAAAGAGTCTTGCAGTCATGTGAACAATTTGTTATAGATTGTTCGGGATTGAGTTGGTGCATGTTCAAACCGCAACAGGCTCTGGTTACAAAAAGAATTTTGTGGATATTACCAAAATGATAGAAAGTAAGAGAAGTAGTATACAAATAAAAAACAATGATAATTTATGTTGTGCACGCGCTTTAGTAACGGCCATAGCCCGTATTGAAAGCACCCTTCTCGGCACAGCATTCGTAGGGGTTGTAAAATACAAAAGGAGCTTGCTTTGGAAATGCATGAACGAGCCAATGTACCTGCTGGCGAATGTAGCGTTGACGAAATTAAGAAATTTCAAGAGGTATTACCTGAATATCAGGTAAATGTACTGGCAAAAGAACACTTCAATGCTATAGTGTACAGTGGTCCTAAAGGGGGAATCCCCATTTATTTATACTGTCACGATAACCATTATGATGTCATAACAACCATGACCGGATTTCTCAACAGAAGTTATTTTTGTGTAAAATGCAAGAAGGGTTATTAGAATAAAGAAAGCCACATCTGCAATAACCCATGTCATTTCTGCCGTCAACTGCACACGGAAACGATGGAAGACTGGAAATATTGCCAAACATGCAACTGCAAATTTGTGAACTAGACCTGTTTCAATCTACATTTGAAGAAAACAGAATATGGGAAATCTACCTGCGATATAAACTACCGTTGCCGTCTATGCAGTCAACGTACAAACCGTTCTAAACACAAGTCGCCACATGTATGCAGAGAGAGCTACTGCCAAACGTGTAAAGAGTATTTTCCTGAAGGACATCAATGCTTCATGCAGCCAGTTGATGACGAGGAATACAATACTACCGACACGTCAAAGAACGAAAAAGAAACAACATATATATTCTATGATTTTGAGTGTATCCAAAAGACACGCCTTGAATGTCAAGAAGGCCATCTTCCTGGTTTACATAATAAATGCGTAAACTGCAAGAAAGCTTGGTGTGGATCATTTGAACACATACCTAATCTGTGTGTGGTACATAAAGTGTGTACAGTGTGTACAAACAAGAACGTGACTTCGTCTTCAGAGTGCAGTAATTGCGGATTAAATGAAAGAGTGTTTTCTGGACCTAATACCACGACCTTGTTCTGTAAGTGGCTCTTTTCTGGCAAAAACAATGGTGCTACTATTATCTATCGTAATTTTAAGGGCTATGATAGCTATCCAATTCTAAAATACCTTCATGAAAATGCCATTCTGCCTGAGGTGATTACAACAGGATCAAAATACTGTCAATCAAAGTACCTCAATGCAAGATCCGATTTATTGACTCCTTGAATTTTATTCCTATGGCTTTAGCTGAAATGCCCAAGGCTTTTGGGGAAACAGAAATTGCCAAAGGCTATTTCCCCCATTTGTACAATACGGATGAAAACCAAAAGGCTGTACTACAACATCTTCCCGACATGAAGTACTACAACCCTGACGGCATGAAACCCGAATACAGATTCAAGTTTTTGACATGGTACGAACAACATTACAGCGACCAATTTGATTTTGAATCGGAGCTAGTGCGATACTGTCGCTCGGACGTCGACGTGTTGCGAAAATGTTGCTTAAAGTTTAGATCATTGTTCATGGACTTGACGAAGAAAGAAAGCAGTGACGGTATAGACCTTTTTGCTAAATGTATCACTATAGCATCAATGTGTAACCTTGTGTTTAGAAGCCTCTTTCTTGAACATGAAAGCATAGGGATCATCCCACCACATGGCTATCGACCTGAAGAGAAGCAGTCTACTACTGCCTATCAATGGCTGTCCTATCTGTCACACAAAGACAACATAACCATTTAACATGGTCGGAATAAGGGTGAGAAACAAACTGGTCTGTACAAAGTGGATGGTTTTTACGAAAAGACAGACGGTCAGCAAACTGTGTTAGAATTTCACGGCTGTTTCTGGCATGGTTGTCTAAAGTGTTTCTCAAAATCCACAGTCAATCCAGTGGTTGAAATGTCTATGGCTGACCTCTATACCAGAACCCTAGAGAAACAACGTGATCTAGAACAACTAGACTACACCTATATATCAATATGGGAATGCGATTTTAAACAGCAGCTGGCAAATAATCAGATCATGAGAGAGTACGTTGACGCGCTCGAAATTGTACCTCCATTGGAACCGAGAGATGCATTCTATGGTGGCCGCACAGAAGGATTTAAATTATATACAGAAGCCTCTGAGAGCAACATAATACATTATTACGATGTAACATCGCTCTACCCTTGGGTGAACAAAACAGGCAAGATACCAATTGGTCATCCTGTTATACATCCCAGTACTGCCCGTGAAATGCAATGGCAAGCTATTATTTAGCTTGTGTCGCACGTGTAGTGAAAATTATCAACAGAGCCCTTGTCAGCACAGTGATAAAGAAAGAGCTTTCATAGGAACTTGGGTCACAGACGAAGTAAAAATGGCAGTATCACAAGGTTATACAATACAGACAGTGTACGAGATCTGGGACTTTAACCAGATCTCACAATACGACCCGGTCACCAAAAAAGGCGGTTTGTTTACTGCATATGTCAACACCTTTCTCAAAGTAAAACAAGAGGCCAGCGGCTGGCCCGATTGGTGTACCACAGAGATAGCCAAACAGCATTACAAACAAGAATACCACGACACAGAAGGCATCATGTTGGAATACAGTAATATCAGGGAAAATTCGGGATTGCGTTCATTAGCAAAACTCATGTTAAACTCTTTTAAACTTAACACAAACAACATATGTCACAGAACCAGATGAATATTTTGAAATGATGACAAGTGATCAGCAGGATATCAAAAATGTTCGTTTTGTCAACAATGAAGCTGTTCAACTTGACTGGGCATACCACGATGATTTCATTCAATCATCATCCCAAACCAATGTAGTAATCGCTGCATATACTACAGCACAAGCACGTTTAAAGCTCTATAGTTACCTAAAACCTCTCGGAGATCGAATCTTGTATTGTGATACAGATTCTGTTGTATTTACGGCATTACCAGGACAATGGCAGCCAACTTTGGGAGATTTCTTGGGAGATCTTACTGACGAAGCTCCAGACAACACAATCACACAATTCGTGACCGGTGGGCCTAAAAATTACGCCTACAACTTATTGAAACCTAATAAAAAAGGACAAACCTCCATTTGCAAAGTTCGGGGTATTACTTTGAATTTCAAGAATGCTCTGGACATTAATTTTAGTACACTGCAGAAAATGATCAAATGCAAAGGTAAGGTGGAGCCAATCACAGTGGTTGACGAGCATAAAATCACAAAGAATACTGAAACATGCAATATCATAACTAAAACTGAAGCAAAAGATTACAAAATCGTGTTTGACAAGCGTGTCATTACTACCAACTTCAACACACTGCCATATGGAATGTAATATGTAAACATTGAACATGTACAGTACTTGAAAAACAATGTCATGTTGTATATATTAAAATGAACTTGATGTTCTACTATATGTGTATGTCACTATGTAATACTATACACACACACCTACACTCACACCCATCCACATTTATATCAATAACCAACACCCAAACCCCTCACACACACCTACACACACACCTACACACACACCCATCCACATCTATATCAATACTCAACACCCCACCCCTCACACACACCTACACACACACCCATCCCCATCTATATCAATAACCAACACCCCCACCCCTCATACACACATACACACACACCGACACTCACACCCATCCACATCTATATCTATACTAAACACCCCCACCCCTCATACACACCTGCACACACACCGACACTCACACCCATCTACATCTATATCAATATTCAACACCCCCACCCCTCACACACACCTACACACACATCCATCCACATCTATATCAATACTCAACACCCCCAACCTTCAAACACACCTACACACACACCTACACTGACACCGATCCACATCTATATCAATACTCAACACCCCCACTCCTCACAAACATCTACACACACACCTACACTCACACCCATCCACATCTATATCAATACTCAACATCCTCACCCCTATCACACACATACACACACACCTACACTCACACCTACACTCACACCCATCCAAATCTATATCGAAACTCAACACCCCAACCCCTCACACACACCTACAAACACACACTTACACTCACACCCATCAACATCTATATCAATACTCAACACCCCCACCCCTCACACACACTTACACACACTTGGACACTCACACTCATCTACACCTACATTTATACCCAACACCCCAACCCTCACACACACACACACATATATACACACACACACCTACACACACACCTGCACTCACACCCATCCACATCTATATCAATAACCAACACCCCCATCCCTCACACACACCTACACACATACCTACACTCACACCCATCCACATCTATATCAATACTCAACACCCCCACCACTCACACACACATATACACACACCGACACTCACACCATCCACATCTATATCAATACTCAACACTCCCATCCCTCACACGTACCTACACACACACCTACACTCACACCCGTCCACATCTATATCAATACTCAACACCCCCACCCCTCAAACACACCTACACACACACCTATACTCACACACATCCACATCTATATCAATACTCAACACCCCCACCCCTCACACACACCTACACACACACCTACACTCACACCCATCCACATCTATATCAATAACCAACACCCCCACCCCTCATACACACCTACACACACACGACACTCACACCCATCCACATCTATATCAATACTCAACACCTCAACCCCTCACACACCTACACACACACCGACACTCACACCCATCCACATCTATATCAATACACAACACCCCAACCCCTCATACACACTTACACACACACCGACACTAACACCCATCCTCATCTATATCAATACTCAACACCCCCATCCCTCATACACACCTACACACATCGACACTCACACCCATCCACATCTATATCAATAACCAACACCCCAACCCCTCATACACACCTACACACACACCTACACTCATACCCATCCACATCTATATCAAAACTCAACACCCCCACCCCTCATACACACCTACACACACACCGACACTCACACCCATCCACATCTATATCAATACTCAACACCCCAAATCCCTCATACACACCTACACACACACCGACACTCACACCCATCAACATCTATATCAATACTCAACACCCCCACCCTTCATACACACCTACACACACATTTACACTCACACCCATCCACATCTATATCAATACTCAACACCTCCACCCCTCATACACACCTACACACACACACTGACACTCACACCCATCCACATCTATATCAATACTCAACACTCCCACCCCTCACACACACCTACACACACACCGACACTCACACCCATCCACATCTATATCAATAACCAACACCCCACCCCTCACACACACCTACACACACACCTATACTCACACCCATCCACATCTATATCAATACTCAACACCCCCACCCCTCACACACACCTACACACACACCTACACTCACAACCATCCACATCTATATCAATAACCAACACCCAAACCCCTCACACAAACCTACACACACACCTACACACACACACACCCATCCACATCTATATCAATACTCAACACCCCCACCCCTCACACACACCTACACACACACCCATCCACATCTATATCAATAACCAACACCCCCACCCCTCATACACACATACACACACACCGACACTCACACCCATTCACATCTATATCAATAACCAACACCCCACCCCTCACACACACCTACACACACACCGATACTCACACCCATCCACATCTATATCAATACTCAACACCCCAACCCCTCATACACACCTACACACATATCGACACTCACACCCATCCACATCTTTATCAATAACCAACACCCCCACCCCTCACACACACCTACACACACACCCATCCACATCTATATCAATACTCAACACCCCCAACCTTCAAACACACCTACACACACCTACACTGACACCCATCCACATCTATATCAATACTCAACACCCCCACTCCTCACACACACCTACACACACACTTACACTCACACCCATCCACATCTATATCAATACTCAACATCCCCACCCCTCACACACACATACACAAACACCTACACTCACACCTACACTCACACCCATCCGAATCTATATCGAAACTCAACACCCAACCCCTCACACACACCTACACACACTTACACCTACACTCACACCCATCAACATCTATATCAATACTCAACACCCCCACCCCTCACACACACTTACACACACTTGGACACTCACACTCATCTACACCTACATCAATACCCAACACCCCAACCCTCACACACATACACATATATACACACACACCTACACACATACCTGCACTCACACCCATCCACATCTATATCAATAACCAACACCCCCATCCCTCACACACACCTACACACATACCTACACTCACACCCATCCACATCTATATCAATACTCAACACCCCCGCCCCTCACACACACATATACACACACCGACACTCACACCATCCACATCTATATCAATACTCAACACCCCCACCCCTCACACACACCTACACACACACCGACACTCACACACATCCACATCTATATCAATACTCAACACCCCCACCCCTCACACACACCTACACACACACCTACACTCACACAGATCCACATCTATATCAATACTCAACACCCCCACCCCTCATACACACCTACACACACACGACACTCACACCCATCCACATCTATATCAATACTCAACATCCCCACCCCTCACACACACCTACACACACACCGACACTCACACACATCCACATCTATATCAATACTCAACACCCCCACCCCTCACACACCTACACACACACCAACACTCACACCCATCCACATCTATATCAATACTCAACACCCCAACCCCTGATACACACCTACACACACACCGACACTAACACCCATCCACATCTATATCAATACTCAACATCCCCACCCCTCATACACACCTACACACACATCGACACTCACACCCATCCACATCTATATCAATACTCAACACCCCCACCCCTCACACACACCTACACACACACCGACACTCACACCCATCCACATCTATATCAATAACCAACACCCCCACCCGTCATACACACCTACACACACACCGACACTCACACCCATCCACATCTATATCAATACTCAACACCCCCACCCCTCATACACACCTACACACACACCTACACTCACACCCATCCACATCTATATCAATAACCAACACCCCCACCCCTCATATACACCTACACACACATTTACACTCACACCCATCCACATCTATATCAATACTCAACACCCCAACCCCTCATATACACCTACACACACACCAACACTCACACCCATCCACATCTTTATCAATACTCAACACCCCCACCCCTCATACACACCTACACACACACCTACACTCACAACCATCCACATCTATATCAATACTCAACACCCCAACCCCTCATATACACCTACACACACACCGACACTCACACCCATCCACATCTATATCAATACTCAACACCCCCAACCCCTCATACACACCTACACACACACCGACACTCACACCCATCCACATCTATATCAATATTCAACACCCCCAACCCTCATACACACCTACACACACACCAACACTCACACACATCCACATCTATATCAATACTCAACACCCCCACCCCTCATACACACCTACACACACACTTACACTCACACCCATCCACATCTATATCAATACTCAACACCCCCACCCCTCATACACACCTACACACACACTGACACTCACACCCATCCACATCTATATCAATACTCAACACCCCCACCCCTCACACACACCTACACACACACCGACACTCACACCCATCCACATCTATATCAATAACCAACACCCCCACTCCTCACACACACCTACACACACACCTACACTCACACCCATCCACATCTATATCAATACTCAACACCCCAACCCCTCACACACACCTACACACACACCGACACTCACACCCATCCACATCTATATCAATACTCAACACCCCCACCCCTCACACACACATACACACACTTGGACACTCACACTCATCTACACCTACATCAATACCCAACACCCCAACCCTAACACACACACATATATACAAACACACCTTCACACATACCTACACTCACACCCATCTACATCAATACCCAACACCCCCACCACTCACACACACATACACACTCAGTAAGTGAATGACAGCCTTTAACGCCGTTTCTTCGACAAGTCCTAAATCATCATTGCTTAAAAGTTTAAATATAAACTTATTTGTGAACACTGTTCCACATTGTCCTAAATTAATTAACAGTTGCACTGTAACTACACAGAATATCAAATTATTTAATCATATCCATTGCTAATCGTTTTGTACCCACGAACACTGTGTCAGAAATACATTGAATCACATTTCTTATTTGTATACACATAACATCATCAAATAATTGAGGATACGTTAGTAATTAATATGCATTAATTAAAACTCTGAAGAAAGAACCGAAGCTGTGATTACCGGTTTATTCAAAACAACTCCGAATATAGATAAAAATATAATCAAATTACGTATCACGCGGACTAATGTGTCAATATTTTGTAAAAAAAAAAGTTATTACTCTCGTGTTGTGGTGCAGTACGGTACATTATCGTGTTGTAAACTTTTGACTGTACTTACATTATGGTGACCGTGTCCCTTTCATTAAATAGATTTTGCAATTGATTATAATTTCACTTTTAAAAAATGAACTTAAGAGTAATTTCGCATAAAGCCATTATAAATTAATTGCTAGATTCTCATTCAATTTTTTTCTTAAAAAGGAGGAGTTGGGGTTGGAGTTAGAATTTTTTTTATGAAAAAAATGTTGGGGCGGCAATAAAAATTAAAGGGGGTGGGGAGGGGGGCGGGTATTATAATCAAGCAATTAATTCATTATGGCCTAATGAAAGAGGCGGAAGATAAATGCTGCTTATGATAATATTAATTGAGAAACAATGTATTCATGTGTGTCATTGTCATCATACTGATGTGTACTTTGTAATCTATTATATAATATGTTTTGTATTCCAGTTTCATACAAATCAACAGAGAAAGAAGGTCAAACTTGGATCAAAGATGGTACAAAATTTGCTGAAGAAATGCATTGCGTTTGTCTCGTGATTGATGGCTCCAAATTTTCAGCTATTGACCCAAAGGATCTTTCACAACTTAATGAATTAAAGGGAAGAATCTACCATTACAATTAAGTTTAACTTTAAAATACAATGTGTGTGTTCTCCTTTATAACAGAGGCGGTTTGGTGTAAATATAACCGCTGTGTTATAAAACAATGTAAATCAATTTTAAAGTGGTTTGCATTGTCATCACATTACTTGGCTTTAGAGTCGGTAAAGTTGTTCGGAAAATAATATCTTTGGTATGCAATGGCAATGTGCGTGTGTTTTTTTTATATTTTCAGACGTACCAAGAATTGTATTGCTAACAAACATCAATAAAATGTGTGACGATGTCAAAGCAGATGTTTCAAACGTGTTTAAAAGTTAAAAAAAATTCACTCTCTGGTCAGTGATGTCTCGGAAAAATTTGGCATAAACACAAATCAGATACAACTTGCGAAAAGTTACAACGATGAAAGCCGGCTAGTAAATAACATAAGCATACTGGCACTGATATCCCTTACAGAGCTTTGAGTGTATGCGAAGATTTTTTGTATAATACGTTGCAAAAAAATGAAAGAAAACGGTGAAAATTAAGAATTTACCATAATGAAATACGTTAATAATTAACATTGTGTTAGACAATTTTCGAATTTTCTTACAGCAATCAGCTCATTTAAACCCTTGCTTGTAAGCATGTTTCTTATACAAAACTGTTGTTTTTTTTACTTAATTAATACGATCTAAAACAATTGAGAATCACAAGAAACGTGATGTTCTAGGATATTGAATTGTCAAAGAATGAACTTGATGAAATTAATTATTTAAAACTGAAATGAATATTTATCTATGGAAATTTGTCAAAATGTTGATTATGAATCCAATATAATATTATGTTAATGCTAACTTAGCTTAAAAATATACATGTAAGATATATATATATCATTTGGATTGAATATGTTCGTTTGTTAATACCACCATAACACTTTGGTTAAAACTTATTCTATAGGCATCGAATAGTTTTCAAACATTTTTTTCTTTGATACAATGAAACATCTGTAAACTATACTAAGCGTTCCAAAAGTTGTAAAAGAGATTTAACTTGAAATATAATCAGCCCGTGTGGTTCCGGCTAAGACTAGAATCACTGTCGATCTCTGCAGAGAGTTAGGAATCCTCCGAATGGGTGTCATGTTCATTTTATATTTTTTGTCATGTTCACTATTGTGGTTAAATTATCAACCCCTATGTGGTTCCAGAGAGCCATGAGAGATGGCAAGAATAGGATAACTGTGGCTTATGCATGTCGTAAGAAGCTCACTGTCCGTAATACACTAAACTATGAGATTTTGAAAGTTTTAACAAGACGTGTCACCCTGATATATTACTTAAGAATTACCGCCGTTACATGGCGGTAGCAAGATTCTTGCGCCAAAGTATCTAGAGCTGTGTAAATCGGCTGAGTATTATTTTTGTTGAAAATATATAAAGTTGTCATATTTTTTGAACTTATGAGAACATGCGAACCTTTTCATAAGTTCTGCTAACTTTGAAAGACATTTGCTACTATTTTATGAAGATATAGCAGTTTAAAGATATGTAGTTATACTCTGCAACAATGAGCAGTAAAAAATGAAAGGTGTGCCATTGAAACAGAAACAAGGCAAACTTGATTGTTTTATGAGACGCTGACATGTTCCATTGACGCAATTTGAAAGGAGAAACTGACATAGACATAGACTAGACAAATTTTCAAAAAGTAACATTTTGTCAAATGCAGTTATTAGTTTTGTGTAGTATGCAGTTATTAGTTTTTGTGTAGTATGCAGTTATAAGTTTTTGTGTAGTATGCAGTTATTAGTTTTTGTGTAGTTTGCAGTTATTAGTTTGTGTGTAGTATGCAGTTATTAGTTTTTGTGTGTAATTTTAACCACTACTTGATTATCCTTACTTTCCTCGCCAATTTTATTGGGAGTCTCCCAGTTTCGCCATACAATGATAAATTACATGTAGTCTGCTGAAATAATTCTTATGTACACGTTCTACTTTCTATATGACCCCAAATTTCACATAAATAATTTAATATTGGTACAAATGAGTCGACCAAATTTAACAAAATATTAACCGCCACATTCATACTTCATCCTCTTCGCTCCATTTTTATGTAAATGTAGTGCAAGTTACTTCCCTTACACTGTTATAATTTCCTTTCAGCGAAAATGTGACGGGTGCATGGTTTGAGAATGTATTATAGTAATGTACTTTAAAATCGTGTATATATTTCAGATTCTCATATTTTGTTAAAACGTTATCTACCACACTTTCTCCGATATATGTCAATCATGTAAATCTCCCATCATCTCCTAATCTCAAATCACCAATACAAAAATTTTAATAAAGTATCGCCAAATTTGTTGGAACCAAGATCCATGCAAACGCGCTTACTTTGTCTATTATTCGAGAAGTCGTGAAATTCCATATAATAAAGTCCAACTTTTGACCAGTGCTACTATTTAAATATCCCAGCAACAGTATGTAACCTCATTCTGAGAAGTATGAAATATCATCTTTCAAAACTTTGAAAATGTCTATAACGTCTTGTACAATTGATGATTCGGACGCTATACATGATACTGCAATATACCAATCTTTGTTTTAAAAAAGTTTTTATCTAACCGTAGCCATACCAAACAATCTATCAATTTAACACCTTTACGTATATGGTTTTAAATATAAACTATTAATCCACCACTTGCTCGCCTTGCTTGCCTATTTTAGAATCTTCGGCACAAATGAATTGGATTATCAAGGCCTGTAACTCAATTTTTAAGCATTTCTTAGTCCAGGTTTCACTCATACAAATAATGTCATAATTTGAGATCAGATCGATAAAATCTTTATTATTTTTTACTTATTCCCTCGATATTCCAGCTTGGGATCTTTACCACTATTTCGTTTATTCTAGGCCAGCGGCACAGAAACAGGCCTCATATACAATTGGCCATGGATAGATAGACGGATACAATGTTAGTCAATGACATTGTATATTTACTTATTCTGCATTGTTTATAAAAGTTCACAATAATAATTTTGGGACACGTATTGACAATGTAATACTTCAGCTTCTGTATGGTGTTAATCGCCGTTTTCAATATGTTCGGTCATATCATCATATCATGTGTACTTGGGACGATATTGTAAGTGCTGCTATTCGTGAGTTTAATGCCGCAGACAAATGGTATAGTACTTCATCCAGCCATATTATACTGACAACGGCTCAGGGCTAGAAGCATCAATGAAATGGTGAGTCCCAAGTGCGATATACCTAACACCATTTTTATAACGTTTACCCCTTCCAAGGGGTTGAACCCAATACCGTCCGCAAATAAAGCTTATGCTCTACTACTTCACCCCCTACGGTCAGCTTTAAGTAAGTTATTATATTAGTAAACTATTGTTTCTATATACTTACACTTAGTCATATACTTTATAGTGACTAGACTGACAGAATATGTTCAATTATTGTAGAGTGTATCAACATGTATTGAATCATGATTGTATTACTCATTTAGAAACTGACATCTTCCGAGTCAGGTCTATTAACCCCAGTGCAAAAAGATGGGAATGCCATGCCTGTCCCACAATTCATAGCAATTGAATGCTTACTGTAACGCCATTCAAACTGACCAATCAACGTGCTCAGATGTGTCTTTCCCAACATTGCTAATTAACGGACCTAATTGGGAGAGCTTAATGAAAGAATTAATGAATTTTTTACTGATGTTAAATACATTGACTCATGTGACATTTTAGCTAAAATGATCGACATAATGTAATGCTATATATATATATATATATATATATATATATATATATATATATATATATATATATATATATATATAACTAACACAAGAATCGTGTGTGCAGCATGGAAACAACGACACTCAATGAAGAGGGAACACCATTTATTTGATTATTATCATCACCATAAGTACCATCAGCAAATATAATATGTCACCACGAACAAGAGAGGCGCGAGTTTTAGGCTTTTTGTCTCCATTGTTTTCCTTTTTCTGACGTCCAGTCCCATACAGCATCAGAGACACTGATTCTAGCGCGAATGTTCCTGGAACAAAAAAAAATATAAATACAGAGATTGCCAGTGACTTGCGGAAGGACGGTGGTTCTACTTAGAGTCATTCCGAGGTCTTCCTCCACCAATAGTTTATGGTTTTATTCCATATTATCATATCCAAAAAAATCCGAGCTGAATAGCAGTACATGTTTCATTATAAACTTACTTTTTTGTAACATTATTTTTTAAATATTTAGTAACGAGCTTTATAAATCGCCATAACTAGTCAGTATTTTTGTAATGTCTGCATAATTATATGCTTCTCTTCGAAAGATGTTTAACAGATCTTTAACGCTGTTGCATTCTGAATAATGAACCCTAACCCGTGAATAAGAAAGAGCCCGTATGACGCTATGAAGGCCGTCAATCGGTATTTAAGTGTTGTCTATTTTTAGAACGGGGATTTCGTTTTAAGTTAACCACTCGAATTAATATATGTTATGCTTTAGTTGGTGGATTTGAAGTACAAAAGCATTCGGATTTCATCCATTTATGATCATAAGATGCATTGTATCCATTTTTATAAAAAAATATAAATATTTTAGACAATTTTATCCCTGATATAATCCTTTACTGTCATACCTACCTTTATGATTTCCGTATTGCCGCATA